>JAQGBD010000461.1:0-29943 GCA_034698165.1 Punctoribates punctum | reverse complement strand
CTTCTCCTCTCCCCTCTCTCTCTCTTCTCCTCTCCCCTCTCTCTCTCTTCTTCTTCTCTCTCTCTCTTCTCTCTCTCTCTTCTCTCTCTCTCTTCTCTCTCTCTCTTCTCTCTCTCTTCTCTCTCTCTCTTTCTCTTTCTCTCTCTCTCTCTCTCTTTCTCTCTTTCTCTTTCTCTTTCTCTCTTTCTCTCTGCCATTTAGATTTTTTTAAAAGAAAGAGTGACGGAGAGTCAGATTCGAACCCCAGCTCTCGAGGCTGAAGGCGAGCACTCTATAGGCTGCGCCAGTGTCGGCCCCCTTTCCCCCTTTGGCTTATTTTTGTTGGAATAAATGTTTAAAAGAGTTAAGTATTTAATTACAATACTTCGGACTACAAAACACTGTTTCACTAAAAACGTATGACTTTTTGATATTAATTTAATTTTGTTTTTATTTTTAATATTTTCACTTATAGATTGATGACCTAGTACCTTTGAGTAGTCTCTCAAATACTCTGTACTCAAGTTTTATAACTTTTTAAACATTTTTTGAGATTTTGAAAAAATTACAGTTTATTTCCAATAAACTCAAAACTCCTCTCAAAGTATAACAACAAATACCAGATCTCAGAATTTAATTTCAAAATTGGTCAGCACTCGGAAGGGGTTGACTCATATCCTCTGAAATAAGGAATAATTAAGAAATTAATTGAAACCATGAAATCAATGCTAAGTTTAGTTTATTTTAATTTCAAACTTCAGAGACACTAAAGAATAGATATTTTAATTCATAATAACTTTTAAACAATAATTAATTATAACTTTTCTGTCATTCGTTACAAATCTTTATAACCTCTCAAACATCAAACGTCTTAACCATAACTTTGGATAACATTTTATAATAATTAAAGTCCTCTCAAAAGTCTATTCAAACAAATTATAGAAAACATAACTTTTTAAAAATGTTTAGAATGTGTCAGAAGTGGTGTCTTATTGTTATTCTGGGCGCTCGAACTCAATCAGAAGCGACTGTTGCGGTTCAACAGAAAAGTCCCCAAATGTTATCTCTTTTCCAATAAGTTCCTGACTCTGAGAATCAGCCAAAACGACGGCTCCCTTTGCAGAGAGATATTCTTCCTTTAGTTGAACTTTTTTGGTGAGGGCTGAGTTCAAATTGATGACCAATAGGTAACTCTTCTGGCCATCAACCGCCTCATCAGTTGCGCGGACCATAACGAACACATTTTCTGTATAATTATGGTTCGGGAACAGAGTCTGACCCAATATCATGGCCTCAGCGCCCGTTCTCCTGAGAGCTACCAAAGCTTTAAATTGTTTCAAATGAGAGGTTTTTGCGCTCATTTCCGACTCAACATTGCTCTGAGCGGCAGAAGCGGGTGAACTGATCCAAGTGTTGACTCCCTCTTCATCACTAAAACCGCCAGAACTTGTATTCTTATTCCACTGCATGAGAGAGCGGTACGGCATTCGGGATGAGTCCCCTTCGTTGCGGGTTTCCATGGACATGACCTGGTTGTCTAACATTCCCAATTCGTCGCCGTAGTAAACCACAGGAGTGTTCCGCGGAAGAGTGAAGACCAACATTTGGATGGCTTCCGATAGTCTCTGACCGATTCTTTGGGCGAGTCTAGACCTGTCGTGATTGCCCGTGGCGAATGCTGACCAGGGAGCGGGAGGCTTAAGATTAGACGGCCATTGCAGCTCTTTCACAGCCGACAGCCAACCACTGATGACATCCTTCAGTTTGACGGCATCTGTGGAGTAGCCGACGTCCATTAAACCGAAATTGAAGGGAAGGTCTACGAGTCGGTCAGTGGGTTCGCCGTAGTATTTCAGTAACTGTTCGGTCGGCTCATAGGACTCCGATATTATTATCTTCTTTTGTCCGAATTGATGGACAGTTTTTCGCCATTCCCTTAGAATTTCGAAAGTTTCCGGCTGTCCCGTCGTCTTCTTGTGGTCAGTCGTATTATAGTCATTACCCAACTGTGGAGCGGTTCCGACCACTTTCTCGTTTTCAAAGCTATCGTCTTCAATGAGATGTGCGACCGCATCGATTCTTATGCCGTCCACTTTGCGTCTCATCCAGAACTGGAGGACCTCTTTGAGAGCCTGTCTCACCTCTGGGTTCCTCAGGTTAAGGTCGGGCTGACTCGGGAGGAATTGATGCAAATAGTATTGTTGCCGTTTGTCACTCCAACTCCAGGCGGAACCACTGAAAACGGATTTCCAATTGTTTGGTGGGTCGGGTTGTCCACCACTCTGGTTAGGAAGACCATTGTGCCAAACATAGAAGTCCTTGTATTTGGGGTCACCCGACTCGGAAGCGTTGAACCAGGGATGGCGGTTAGACGTGTGGTTCGGAATGAAATCGATTATCACTTTCATAGCCCTCTCTTCGCTGTGGATCGCTTCCACCAATTTGTCAAAGTCTTCGAGTGAACCAAAACGCGGGTCAATGTCTGTGAAGTTCGTGACATCATATCCGGAGTCTCGCATTTCCGTCGGATATATCGGCGAAAGGATGAGTGTCTCAACGCCCAGGTCTTTGAAATAATCCAATTTACTAATCAATCCGTTTATGTCTCCCTCTCCGTCGCCATTCGAGTCCTTGAATGAGCGGACGTACACCTGATATATGGTTGTCTTCTGCCACCAGTGGAGCGATGAAGTGGCCGGACATTTGGGAGCGACGGCCACAATAACAACTGCCCCGATGAGCATGGCAAACCAGACGACCCAGAATAATACGAACAAAAACATCCTGAGTTTAACCCAAAACGGGTCGTTCGCATATTTCATGAGCTCCTCTTTGCTCATTCCGACAGCTCCTCCATAGCCATTGTCGACATCGACTTTGGCCTCTCCATTCTTGCCATCGTTGGTAAACTTGACTTTGGAGGGCGAGGCCGCGTCTCCGTCGGGGTTCAGCTTCTGTTTGACTTCAATCTCTTCATCCATTTCGAGTTCCTCTTTATTGGCCTCCAATGCCATTATTAACAGACGTTCCCCTCAGTTATAACAGTAATAATCAGTTCTGATAACAATTGGCTTAAATTCTCGCCAATTGACTAATAAAACAATATTAATAGAATGCTTGGAGAGGGAGGACAGCCTTAAATGGTCGGTGCGATCAATTGATGCCAACAGTGCGGAATTGAAGCAATCGTTGCTATAACACTGTCGTAAGGGAGTGACTGCACTGTCGCCTACTTAGGGCTCAGTAGGAGTCATATGAACTCATGTGACAACTGATCTCTTCTCCAAAGAGTTCTCATTTGATATCTTATGCAATGAACTCATTTGTTGTATCATTTCTTTGATTATTGGCGACAAATAAGTGACAAAAAACATATAACAGATCAAAAATTTTGTCTAAATGTTTATATTTTATTTTTATCTAAAACTATAATCTTGGCACAAATAATCAAATCCTGAATATTCCTCTAATCGCTGATTACTAATCAGTGGTTATTAATCAGTCATTCCTCAGTTTGAACCAGTTTTCAGACAATTTGATAAATGAGAGCTCAAAGTCTGAATTGTGGCCAAACTTATAGTTTTTTCTCTTTTGAGAAACGGTTTGAGTCATTAAAACTGATTTGAATTGTGAGCTGAGAATCATTTGTCTCCAAACAGATTCACATTTATTGAAGAAGTGGTTTGAATGACAAACAAATCTCTATTTGCTCTTCACTTTTGACCACAATTTTCACTTCAATTTAAATTGATTTTGAAATATTTGAATAATCGATTACCTTCTCATCTTATGCTCTATGCAAATAGACCTTGCCACAATGTTTATCAATTTGTACTATTTTGTCCTCAGATTCGCAGATTGGAAATGAGAAATAAAATTGTTTGCAAGAGTAGATCCGATTACATCCTATGTATCAGATTATAGACTAAATGTTTTGAATTACCTTCAATTTAATCTCATATTGAAGGACAGGACAACTCGTTTATAACCAGAATAAGCACATTCAATATTAGCTAGGACATAATCAAATAGAGTTAAGCAAACATATTCTCTAAAATCTGCTGATTGAAATCAAATTGGAGTTTTGAATCTAGGACATGTTCAACTAGTTATTTCCAGAATTGTACAAAAATAAAGACTATTTTATCAGCGATCTAAGATGAAATAGAAAAAACAAGGAGTTATCTTGCTCAAAATATCAACTTTAATCAAAAATCTTATTGTAACTCAAATGTAAGATTGGTTTAAAATTGAAAAACTATCTTGGTATTTGTATTCTCAATTTCACCAGAATTTTTATTCCAGTTATAGAATTTATACGAATTTTAGAAGTTAACCAAATATTCTTTGATGAGAATAATTGAGCAAGAACATTCTGAACATTCTACAAATCCAGACACAAATTACGTTACTTTTAATTTTGGATTCACTGAAATCAAAACACTATTTTGTGATAACATTTAATTTGATTTAATTTCTAATAAAATCAGTTTTATCTTCAATTGAATGAGTTTTCAGATTATCTAAAAATTGTCTAAACTCTTGGTTAGCGATGGAAGTGATTGCAGTCGAAAAATATGACAATTTTGACGTCAATTCCTTCCGTCAAATGATTTCAAAAGTCAGTAAAAATTGTTTAAACTCTAAATTAAACCGAAATTAATATTAATTTGAATTAAATTAAAGGATAAGCCGTTTGTTATACGAAACGCAGACTTCGGGGAATGTCTGACAAAATGGTCGCCAAAATATTTGACCGAAAAACTCAAAGATATCAGTGTTTCGGTTCACGTCTCGAATGACCCGAAACTCGATTTTATTCACAAAAACTTTTCGTACAAAACAATGGCTTTCAATGAGTTTATCGACAAATGTCTTAACGATAACCAAAACTACTATTACTTGCGTTCTGTGGGTCGCGACCGACGGGCCAGAGATGTGGCAAATATTAAGACTCACTTTCCCTCCATTGCCGACGACTTCGAAATTCCTTCATTTCTATCGATTTGTGATAACAATGAAACCGAAGATTCCGAACAAAACCAACTCTTTTCCAGTGTTTTTCGGATATCATCCAAAGATTTAGTTCTTTGGACGCATTACGACATTTTGGACAATGTTTTGGTTCAAATTAAAGGCCGGAAAAGAGTTATTCTGTTCCCTCCCAACAACTGTTCATTCCTTTACTTAGAGTCAGATAAGTCTAAAATCATTGATTTGGACGAACCCATGGATCAGTTGCTCGAAAAATACCCTCTTTTTGCTAATGCCGTCCGCTATGAGTGTGTTCTCGAAGAGAAGGAATCGCTTTTCATACCTTCCCTTTGGTTTCATAACACAAAAGCTCTGGAATTCAGTATTGGAATGAATTTCTTTTGGAAAGACAAACAGATATCAGAGGAAAACCTCTACAATAAGAGTGATGTCTACGGAAACAAAGACTTGAATCCAGCGATGGATGCCTTCACTAACATAGAGAAAGCCCTCAAACATATCGATAGACTTCCGGAAAAGTTTAGAGATTTTTATTTAAGAATTATTATAAATAAATTGGAAAATAAATTGAAATCAAATTCAGTCTAATATTTGACTTTTTGAGTGTTTATTTAAATTCAATTCGTTTCATATAATTTGAAAAACGTTTAGAAAGAAATATTTGAAATGATTTTCGCCTTTTTGAGTAAAAAAGACCAAAACTAATCGGAATTCAATTTATTGGAAAGTTTTCAGTCGTGACTATCAATCAAATGCTGAATCACTTCATTCAGATTTAGTTTATATAAAACAAGGAATCTATTGATACACTCTTTAAGTCAATATTGTTCTCATAGTTTAATGTTGATATTCTGTGCCATAGTTAGCTCCACCTAATTTCATCACTAATATCTTGGTCAATGCATTTATTTATGACTAAAGCAATACTAAAACAAAGACCAAAATGAAAATCAGGTAATCCTTTCACATATTCCTCAAGTTATGAAAACTCTGAAACCAAGAGAATATTATATTTGAAGCAATGAAATTATTTTGAATCTTGCCTATTTTAAGCAAATAAGCTAGATGGCTTATTTCACCAAGCTCTAATAGAGTTCTATTTAATAAAATGATTCGAATTTTTTTTTTAAACTTCAAGGTTTCACTTGAATAGAAAGGGAGGGAATGGAAAGAGTTCATTACTTCAATGTCTAAACGAGATGGGTGCGATTATCATTTAGGAATGTCTCCTAATTGACAATTCCTTTCAATATTCTTATCAGAAAACAAGTTTGAAGTGAAGTCATTATAGCCATAAAGTGATAACTGATAAGACCCAGGATTTCAACTGATTTTTTTTATGAAACCCTTGTTTTCCAAAAACATTATTAATAATTAATAGATATTCAGTTCAAACACTTGAGGTTTGGTATTATTGTGAATACGAAATGCTTTCAAAGATAAAATTGTGTTAATATTTGATGAAAATTATATGAATGCTATCATTAATGTGGAGTAACCCTAACGACAAGACATAAGGATTACTCTTGTGATCAGTTGTGATAACTGGGATGGCGTGCCTTCCATTCATAAATCTAGAGTTGGGCCCAAACAGAGCTCTGCCTACAGTTCGACTCATCTGAAAGAAATCCAGAATTTTTCTTACAATATGTCGAAGAATACAAAGAATATATGATTTGAAATGTTTTAATCATTAGAAGAACAGAATAATAGGCAATAATAATAAGGATCATAAAACCGATTTGTTTTATGACTTATTTTTCTCAGACCTGAGCTTAAAAAACATTTTAACAAAAAACTCGATTCGTTTTGACGTAAATTCTCGTCAATTCTGGTCTGACTTCAAGTCTTTAAGTTCTCATTACATGTATTTGAATAATAAATCATTACTTCTATTCTCTAAATGAAATCATTTCACTCAATGTTCTCTTCTGTAAGGAAATTACTTTTTCCGCTTTTAATGAGTTTTCAATAATGAAAAACAAATATCAGAATACAAGGGAAAGGATTGGAAAGGAGTAGACATAAAATCAATTTGTTTTTCATCTTTTGTCGTATTTATGAATGCGTGCAATCATATGATTGAATGCATTACTTTATTTAATTAAATGCATTACTTTTACATAGGTTTGAGTTAAACACAAACTTTTAGGCTTTTACCCCATCCATTACCCAACATTGACCAGGGTGAGCCTGAGGTTACCCATCCCTAACCTAACCCTCTCAACACTGAGAGATTTCATCAATTAATTGCTATTATTTATCATTTTTAGTCAACTCCTTTCACAAGAATATTTACTTTCGATTCATTGATTAATTTGATTATTTTGATGAAAACAGCTTGGTCATTCTTTCTAACTTCGTCATTCTAGGAAATATGTGACTATTTTTATTAATTTGTTCTAGGTGTTTGAAATATATACCCATATTTTGATTTCAAGGGAATTTAATTAAGAATTTTATAAATAAACAAAATGAAGAGTTTTTGACAGAATAGAGTGGAAACTAAGCATCTAGGCACTTTTAATGACGTGCTAATCTGAGTAAATAACTTGAGAGCCAATAGAATATAAATTGTCTTCGATTACATCGACAATAAATCTAATTATGAAAACCATATTTGCTTTGATTTATAAGAAAAACAATTTCTTTAATGATTTGCGTTATATTCGGAAGAATACAAATGAAGGGTAAGTTTTATATATTTTGTTAACAATGTATTTGAAATGATATTCACTTTTATTTTCATAATTTCAAAAACCAAATGTTCTGATAAAATACAATTAGATTTTTAGAGACAAAAAAAAGATTAGAGATATGGAGACCTAATCAGAAGGTGAGGCAGTCCTCACTCTAACACATTATAACACATTATTTCCATTTATTTCATATCAAATATTGAATATTAGATAAGAAATGTATTAATTTAATCAATCAATTTGTTGAATATGGGATTACAGACACTTTTCCTATCCAAGTGACCAAATTATTCCAGGTATTCTATGAGGGTGTGATTCAATTATTATAATCTTGGTTATGAGTCATATTCCGGCGGAATATTTTTCTTAAACCATTGATTTGCAATTTTTCATGACTTCCAATAATAATTGGAGTGATTATATTGTTTGTCAGTTATGCTGTTGAGAGCTCAGGGTATAAGTAAAAGTCAAAACTTTTCAATTATAGCAAATATTTCTGTAAGGAAAGTACCCTGGCATTTTTTCACATCCTGTTACATAGAAAAACAGTTTCACATTTTCGAACTCAAATCCACTTTCTATCGACAAAATGCGAAATATTATTCCTGAACCGAATACCGGATACTCAATAAATTTAGTGAATGAGGGCAAATAGTACTAGGTTAATTAAAATTTTGGTTTAGACTAGCGTTAATATATTCCGAAAAGCGTTTCCATAATTGATTCGATGCTATTCTGAGTGCAAACACCTGTAATGTGTATTGTTTTTCAAAGCGAACCTATTTTAGATCAATTAAAATGTTGCCGAAATTCAATAGCATTCTGAATGAATACAGCCTTGCTCATTCTAAAGTTAAACTAATTTAAATTCGATAAACAAATCGATTTAATGATAAGTTTACTAATATTTGCGGAAAAGCAGTCTTAAAGTTATAATTATCGACAAAAACCAAAATATAAGAGAAATGTGTTAATCAATAAATTATAGGAATATTTGATTAAAGCAAATATAAAGAGAAAAAAGTGTTAAATAATAAATAGTTATTCACAAAGAAGAGCATAATTTTTCATTTAGTCATTAGAGTTAAACCCGAATGAAAGGGCAGTTTTCGGATCATTGACTTCGCGTTTTTGGATTAAAGTTTGCAAAACTTGGAGTTTGCGATCGATTTTATTAACGCAAGAATTGTATCTCAAAAACACTATATATTGGAACTGACTTCAGGTAATGACTCACACCTTTCCTATTCAGTCACAGAGTTTTCCACATTTAAAAAGAGTTGAAATCGGATCCAACCGACTGTTTATTGCATATAATTTAGATATTGTTTTACAATAATGTCATTAAAAAGTGGCAATAATTTTGAATATCAGTGTCTGAGTGAAAGCCTATTAATTGTTCGCCAATAAGACTGTTCTATGGCTTCCATTGTCAGTCGATTGGCAAAAGTGTAGTCCAATAGTCGCTCGAAAGAGCGAACGTAAGAGCGCTGTCATTGATTACACTCCACTCCAACCACAATATCTAGAATTCCGTTTCATTTTTGTTTAACTTATTCTTTCCATTCGTTCACTATTTCTATGGATTAAACCCAACCATCAAAATGAAGTCAGAAAAGAAGGAAATGTTTTCGTTGAAGTTTTTGTACACAAACCCAATCGGAAAGCTTTTACTCAACGAAAAGCTATCCAAAGACAGTATCGTTATTCGGGCCAAAAATGACCCCCAATTGAAAAACGATTCTCAACGGGAAGAATATGTGTTGTCTATACCCCGAGCCTTACTCTACAAGAATCTTCTACTTCAGGGATATCTCGTTTATCCAAAGTTTTTAAAGAAAGTCGAAAACTTTGAGGTCAGAGCCGACGACTTGTGGTTATGTACTTATCCTAAATCGGGAACCACTTGGACTGAAGAAATCATTTCACTAATTTATAACGACGGAAATATCGACAAGGTCAAGAATAAGCAGCTGGCAGCCCGGGTTATTCACTTCGAAGTGGGCCCACCCGTAGGTCACACCCGTTGGCTCAAAGGTGTGAAATCTCCCCGACTATTGGCCACACATTTGGCGGCCACACATATTCCATATCAACTGAAACAGACCAAGTGCAAAGTGAGTACTTTTATCGCTCATATTTATGTCAGCTAATAAAACTTTTATTGTAGTCTTATCAATATTATCATGCTCAATATTTTATATTCTTGAGTGCAATTCGTGATAACCACTAAAATACTACTAATCAATTGCTTTAAACTAGGTTAAATTTTAAGCTAAACCTATCTTCTCTTTTCCAAAGAGATTAGAAAACTTGTAGAATATCTTTTATTCATTAATTGAATTGTTCAAGCTCATTTATAATAATTTGAGACCAAAGGGCGTTAACTCATATTTGATTGAATTCTTATTCATTAAAATTAATATATTTTTGTTTACTTAAAACTAATTGTTTTTTGTTCCGAAAGAAAACTGAATAACAAAAACAAGTTTTTATGATTTCGATAGTGAAATAATTTAATCTTGTTAATTAATCTGTCAACAGATAATATATGTGGTGCGGAACCCTAAAGACAACGCTGTGTCGTACTTCCATCACCACAGGATGAGCACATTTCTAGGCAACTACAAGGGCTCCTGGGACAACTACCTGGAACTGTTTGCCAGAGGACACCTGGTCTATGGCGACTGGCTTTCGCATGTCAAGGGATATTGGGATTTGAGCCAAGAGTATCCCAACAGGATTTTGTTCGTCTCCTATGAAGAGCTCAAAACTGTAAGCATTTGATTCCACATAAATATTATTTCTATGAATTGAATCCCCTTTGAAACGGTTTGAACGCAAAGTTTTGGCATTTATTTCATTTATTATTGAATTCTTATTAATTGAATGACTCATAACTTAAATGACTTTAATGACAAATTTCAATTCAATTAAGAAACCCATTATTTGATTACAAGTTTTACCACATATTAGAGATAACACTCATATAATTACACACAAGGAATGGTTATAAATCTTACCTAGTTAACTTTCCCCGTTTTCCTCTAAAAACGGAAATTTTTTAAATCAATTTTTTGAATTTTTGCCAAAAAATATTTTTCGCTTCAATTCTTGTTTATAAACACAAAGTGTGGTTCACCGGAGCGCACAGCCTTTGAAGTAAAGATTGCCAATTGTGATAGATTAATAATAATAATTACCCTGATCAACTGATAAACTGATTGAATCATATAATGATAGCTGAATTCACTTTCAACAATCACTTTTACTGTAACTCAGAAATACATTTAATCTTTTGATAGTTTATTTTTTGGATAAAATCAATTAAGTTTGTGATCGAAATCAGAATTTTTCCAAAAAAGGAATTTTGTAATATTCCTGAAAACTCTTTAATTTAATTTCTGGATATTTATTGTCTTCTCAGGAATTTTCAGGATATTTAGAATCACAGATAATGAGGAATAAAAACATCTTATTATAAAAGCGAATGATTTGATAAACTTTATTCATTAACCTAGATAATTGTCCTTGTTATTAACCAAGGTCAATCATATAAATAAATATATGACTTAACAGAAATTAGTTTTCAATTTCTTAATAAATAGCATTAATTGAACTCTTATTCAGGATTTGCCGAAAATGATTGAAATTATGGCAGACTTTGTTGGACGCAATCTATCGGATGAAGTGATTGAGAGGATCGCCAAACACTGTTCCTTCGATGAGATGAAGAACAACAACATGGTCAATCGCGAAAAGGTGCCCATCAAAGACCTCTTCGACATGACTGAGACCAAGTTTATGCGCAAAGGAATAATCGGCGACTGGAAGAACCACTTCAATGATCAACAGAGCCTTATGTTCGACAACACATACAACGATAAACTCAAGAGTTTGGGTCTCACCCTTTCCTATGACGCGGAGGACGCCAAACAACGTATGCAAAGATACGGACGAATTGTTCACCAAAACCTCGACAATGAAATCAATTGCAATGATTTGTATCCGACTAAAGACATGAAAAACTCTGACGAATACAATGACATCGAAGACGTCTTATGGGAGGAAAAGCTGTGAAACTAATCATTGAAACCATTTTGCGATTCGAATAAATTTTGTTATCTTTGCTATTAATTGATACTAATTATCATCGAAACCATTAAATCGAATGAACCAAAGATTAAATTAAAATAATTGAAACCAAAAACAAATCGTTTGTAAATAAAACACAATTTTTGACAATAATCTGACAAATGTTCAAAAAAATAGATATAATCGTAAACCAGCAAAGTTTAGAAGACAATCATTGTGTCAAATAGTGTCAACCCATAGACTGCCTAATAAAATAGTCTTGCCAATAATAATCAAAGCAAAACTTTCAGTTGGCTCTCACCTGATGAATGCCTTGATTAATCAAACTGATCAAGCACAGTCAGTTCGGAGTCAACGTGAGAGCACTCCTCATTATTAGGTTATTTATGTGCTCAATGAGCTGGGTTTACCCATAGTTGTAGTATTAATTGAAGTGATCGAGCACACTAATCAAGTTGACTGTTCCTACAATAATAGGACGATTTGGGCCCAATTGCTCTCAACTTAAGCATTGGTTCAGAAAGTATTGTACTTTTGATTCGTTAGAAACAAATCTCGAAATAAAATAAAGTTTTAGTCTTTAATGAAATGATTTTACATTTTATTGATTATTAAATAATAGAAAATAAAGTTTTTCTTAAGAAAAACAAATCATTTATTTAGTGGTCGTCTGTGAGGCCGGACAGGACAGGACTTTCCCAATCATTGATGCAATGGTTTCGTCACTACATTTGATTATTTGTTTGTGATTTAAGTCAATCTCGACGTCAGTGCCGTCGATATTACACATCAATACTTTTCCGTCGCCTTTTGTGGACAACTCTTCGACGCCAAACATATCTTTCAAGAGATCGAAGAAAAGGGAGGCGTCGAGCGATGGCTTAGATATCGACTCATTATTCTGTTTATCGGATTCGTACTTAAGAAGAACGGCTATAATGGAATCGGCGTACATATCGGTGACAGGACTGGCCACCCAATCAAGTGTCACGAAATGACTGCTTGTGTTGAGGGAGAGGACTATTTTGCGCATAACTCGAATCGATTTGTTTCCACTTTTGCTTTCAATGATCTCATTATCGAAATGAGATAAAGCACTGCATAAGTCGTCGAACGAACCCTTGAAGTAAAGACTGAGCTTTTGGCTGACGGTCGACATAACCATATCTGTATATTTGCTGAGATCCGTCGGCGCCAACAAATGGTAACTGAAATTACGTTTCACGAGAACTCCCGACAGTTTATGTCCAGCTTTTGGGGGATCAATGGCCAGACTTCCCATAACTTTCGCGGTCTTCTCTCCTCTGAAGTGTAACTGAACTGCGACTGTATTTTTCGGGTTATGAAGAACTGGAGGATTGTCTGAATCCTCGTATTCTCGCTGAAGGGCTGCCTTCAGACGATTCATTTCGTTGGCCTCTCCGTGCACTAGCATTATGTGAGGGGGTCGGAGGGCTCGGATGAATTCGCTCGTCTGCTTGTAGTCGGTGTGCGCCGAGAAAGAGATGTACTCTATTTGACACTTTCGCGGTAGCTTTTGGCCGCTCAATGTTGTGATCTCTTCGGGTTCGGCCAACACCTGTTTGGCGAGCGTTCCCTCAACACAATAGCCGGCAATAATACAACAGTTGCGGGAATCGGAACACCAGGACTCGAAGAGCTCACGGGACAGGCCGTTCTGCATCATTCCGGGAGTGGCCATCACAACACAGGGCCCGACGTCGTCGAAGTGATCGATTGACTTCAGATTCGATATGTGTTTGAAGACAAACGGATTGCTTATTGCGATCTGTCTTTTGATCCGATTATTCATAGCATTGATATACGTCTGGTATACAGACATACACTTCTTGGCCAAAGAGGACGCGTAATAAATAGGAATGTCGTGTAACTCAGGGTGTTGTGACCAATACTCGTCCAGAATAAGGAGTAATTCCTGGGCCCGACCCAAAGCGAACACAGGAATGAGACACCGACCGCCGCGGCTAACAGTATCGTAAACGATTCCTGTGAAGCGGGCCTCCCTGTCCTCTCGCTTCTCATGAATATGAGTGCCATAAGTGGACTCAATAATGAGAACATCGGGTCTAATGGCAGGTATTTCAGCGCTCATCAGATGTCTGTCTTCCTGTCGGGAGAAGTCTCCGGTGTATAAGACCTTAACGCCGGCGATCTCTATCATAAACATAGCGGCGCCCAACACATGGCCCGCATTATAGCACCAAAAGCGTACGCCTCCGACCTCTTTCTCTTCGTGAAAGTTGATTGTCTCGATTTTGTCCATCGATTGCTCCAAATCTGATTCGTTGTAAAGCATGAGTTCAGTCGAAATGTTGGACACTTTGATACAATCGGCCAAAAGCCAGCGGTAAATGGCTTTAGTCGCGTGAGTCATAAAACACCGGCCTTTGAATGTTGTCTTCTGTAAAAACCAGGGAAGAGCTCCGCAATGGTCTAAATGGAAGTGAGATATCAGCAGCAAATCAATCTGTTCCGGGTCAATCAGATCGACGAAAGGCAAGGCATCCATTCCGTTATGTCCCGGATGTATACCACAGTCGAGGAGAATCTTTTTGCCTTTGAATTGCATATAAATACAACTCCGGCCGACCTCTTGGCCCGAACCCAATGGTGTGATTTCAAGCAAATCGCTTTCATTGTCACCAACTTGTAGTTTAATGTCAGCGGATTCGCTCTGATTGACGACAACCAAAGAGTCACTGCCTTTGGTGTCCATTACTTCAAATGTCTTAAAATCTGATATTTTGAGAAAATCTTTGTCTTAACGACTCTTAACGCAAAGCAAACGCTTTCAACGCTTTTCAGACGTAATAAATGTTTTTGTTTTGAATGCAATTTGTTTACAAACAAAAAGACAATTAAAACACGTGTTTAAGAGACACTCAAACATCCATTAATTGAATTTAATTAACTCTTCTCTAGATTTGGATCAATTAGACGACAAACCATTCAACTAACTCTTCCAACTCAAAGATAATTTGAGTATTACTTCGAGAAAACGGCTGTCAATTTTGAAACTTGGTATGATTTGACAGCTCTTAAATCGGGTTTTAAATATTGATAAATTATATTCTTGGTCCCAACTGACACTCAATGAAAATTAGATTAACCTGGAAAATGCTGAGATACCCAGCAGCAGAGAGAAACCAAGATGCTATTCTTAGCGTCTTTAAGACCGTTCTTACAAATGAAGGAAAACTTCACAAACAAATGAAAGCTCTGGAAATAGGTTTGAATTAATAATTATCTCCTCTTTGGAGACACGAATTGACCTCTGATTGAACGGTTCAGGGAGTGGTTCGGGTCAACACATCACTTATTTGGCACAACATTTCCCAAACATTGAATGGCAGCCCTCGGATGTGGACACCCGCCTATTCCAGTCCATTGATAGCTATACCAGAGCTTTGAATCTGAAGAATGTGTTGCCGTCCATACAAATCGATGTCTCCCAAGGAGTGAATCGGTGGCCGTTCCCGCCGACCACTAAATTGGATTTAATGGTTTGTATAAATGTGATCCACATCTCTCCCTGGCACTGCACCGAAGGCCTGTTCAGAAGCACAGGTCTGCTGTCTCCGGGGGGTCTCCTATTGACGTACGGACCGTACGCCTCCGACGGAGTGCTCACTCCCGAGAGTAACGTCAACTTCGATTGGAATCTTCGCCAACAGAACCCGGAGTGGGGGGTAAGGGATATGCGAGACCTGAAAATGTTGGCCCAAAACAACGGCCTAACACATATCCTGACGTATGAAATGCCGGCCAATAATAAAGTCCTTGTCTTCAAAAAAGTGGACTAACTTTGGGTTAAAATTTTACATTTATTTGATTTAAATAATTGTTTTACACAACAAATGATTTATTGTATAGTCTTATAGTTCTATAAATCATTAATCGATTAAATCAAAGGTCCGATAGAAATAAGATAAGTATCGGAACAGAACTTCAATATACAAATTCAGTGATTTTTTTTACATTTTCTCTTAATTTATGCCAAATATGTATTATATATGGAATAATATATATATTTATGTATGCATTATATGTGCAAATGATTCAATCAAATAATAGATATATAGAGGGCTCTAAACTACTCGAAAGGACTGAATAACAGTCGATTAGAACTGATTCGATGACACGATTTCGTAGTCGAACTCAATTGGCATCGAATACACAATTTAGAGGACCTCTGGTTTTAAGAGGAATTAAATTCTAAAAATAATTGTTAAAAGACGAAGAACTGCGTCAATGGGCCAAAAGCTTCTTTTCGCAGGTGTCGCACGTTCTGACCGCCTGATCCCAGCCGCGGGACGGGATCGCCATTCGGGTCTGAGAGCACTGATCGCACACTCCCTGACCACAAGCTCTGCAGTGATGTATTGCTATTTTCTCGTTGAACTCCACTTTACAGACCAAACAGTTAGAGATGTCTTTGTCGGGCACCCAATAGTCGGGTCGCGCCGAGTCTTTGATCCATTCTTTAGAAAAATTAAATAAATCTAATTTTCGTAATAATTATTAAATATTTTTGTCCTTAAATTCAGACAAAAAGCAAAACAAAAATATGTGACAATCAGTACATAGAAAATACTGACCTAAAGGGTAGTCAATGGCGGAGACGACTGTCCCGAGAGTGCTCTGAACCATTTCCCCGATAATCCGAGGCGTGACCTCTGGATTGGCCGCATCTGTTCCCCTCTCACCTGATTTTATATCAGAATTAGAATCGATATTAAGTCGCGGATAACAAACCTCTTTCAAAGCACTGGTCGCACACTCTAACGGGTTGGTCACCCCATCCCCTCTCTGGCACCGGACGGCACTTTGTGGAGCAGTCCTCACAAAAGCCTCCCCCACAGGAACGACTATAAGACAAATATTAAAAACACTGAACAAAGTGTTTAGAGTCAATACCAGTGGTGTTTTTGATCGATGGGTGCGAACTCCTTCTGACAGCCCCCGCAGTGCTGTAATCAATAGCAGATTAAATACAATAACTTTGTTTCAGTGAATAGCGAACCAGAATTCGATTGTTGGGCACCCAATAGGCCGGTGCGATCTGATCGGCCACCCAATCGGCGACCATTCGCGACGGTTTGGCAGTTATTTGCGATGCAGTCGTTGTTATGTAACCAAAAGTGTCGATAGCTTTCTGTCCCACGTTTTGGGAGCCCTGAGATGGCAACGGCTCCTGATTTGGCAGACAAAGGGACACTCCATTAGTCGTTTAAATAAAGAAATAATTAAATGGGACTTACATTAGGCCAGACGTGTTGTATTTCAGTGCGAACCACACTCTCCTCAGTGGGTTCCTTATTGCCGTACCAGTACTGTCTGCTCCGGTAAATCACTCCACAGAACTTACACTCCAGGATATACCCACTCCAGGCATATCTGGCGATTCCAACCCAAGTGGAGTCACCGGCAGCTCCGGCCTTAGGAATGACAATACTGCTCTCCCCTCTGTCATTACAGGCACGACATATAAAGATCTGGTTATTGAACTGATGCTGATATTTGCATTTACTCGAAGCCGAGTGGGGCTGTCCTTCCAGCCAATGGTTCATCGAATTGGCGCACCGGGAGCTGTAAACAAGACTCTCATTTGTATGGATCAACAGACGAGATAAAAGGGGACTCACTTGCAGGACAAGCAGTGCGAAGAACAGGTAAAGTATTCGTCGGGAAATGTCTTAACAAATGTTTTGTTTATATCTCCCGAAAACTTTTCGTTCAAAAGCTGACAAAACAGAGCACTCAGTCATTTGAGACATCACTCGAATGGGGTATACCTTTAAGGCAGTGAAGACAACACTGGAAGTACGCGACGAACGAACGGTTGAGTTCTTCAAATGCTTTTTAACCGTTTCTCTCAACCGCTGAAAGTCTGTCGGAGGGGTTGTTGTCTGAGTGCCGACGTATTCGAAAGCACTGAACGCTTCAGTCGATAGCTCTGCTCTTTGGAACCGTTTTCTTATGTAATCCTCTGGAGTGAGATCATTGTCTGCAAAACACAATCAAATTAAAACCATTCCTTTGAGTCAAGGGATTACTGACCGCTACCCAAGACCTCTGTATGACATGTCTCATGAAATATGACAACAGTTGGTCCCTATTGACAGACATATCAATAAAATTCAGTTTAAACGGGAAGTGAGTGCATACCAGGTCTGATAGAGGACAGGACAGTTTGCATCTCTGAGTGGCCGCTTTCAGTTCTTTGGAAAAGTGTTGTACATAGGCTCGGGAGGCGTCGCCCAGGAATGTGAACAAATCCTCGTGAAGACGTTCCGCTTTAGTTCTGTAGATAATTATGTCAGAGATGGCCAACACTTTGAGCAGAAGACGAGTCCTGCGATTGTTGTTCTCCGATATTCCGAGCAAACCCTCCGTATCGATGGTAATAACCTTACAGATGGGGTCATAAGCACACCATATCCCGATTGTTCCGGTCGTCTGATTGGCAGAAGTCTTAAACATTTCCCTTCCATTGAAAAACGTATAATTCAATGTATGGGACTTTCCTTCGCCAGTGTTCCCGAAGATTGAGACCACTTTGATAAGAGCAGTCGGGGAACAACCGATTTTGGCCGCAAACTCTTCGCTTGTGTTGACTCTCAACAACTCGTTTTCGTCGATCAACAGAAAACTCTGTCGATTCTTTGATTCGGGTGCTGTCGAGTGCATCACTAAGACTCCCGTCCCGGTCATCGTACTAACAGTGGGACCATTAAGCGGGGCGTCAATCGAGAGCTGCGCGATATCTGGCAAACGGTTGGGACCTCTTTTTCGTTCATTTATCTCATTCTTGAGATGGGTTTCATTGTATTCAGATCTGAGCAGTTCTTTGGTGTCTTCACTGCTCGAATCCAAATCGACATTAATTAAAGGCTCCGTCGCCGACAATTCGGTGGTTCCGTTGACCACAAAATTGCACGAAAAGAAGTCTTCGCTGTCCTCGTCGTCTACCAGTTGGGTCTCCTTTTGTTCGAAGGCTTTCTTCTGGTGTTTCCGTTTGTTTGGCGCCGAATGAATGGTTTGGTCGCAAACAAAACAATAGCTTTTATTGCAATCAATGCAATGGATGTCCGATAAGTTCTTTGTTTGGCAACTGTTCCCACAAATCAGTTCTTCTCTAACTAATGGCAGCCTTTGTCTGTCGTGGGACTCGAGTTCCGGACTTTCGTGGAGCAGTTCCTCACAGAGTTGGCACTGATATGAGTTGCAGTCACGACATATGAAGTGCGCCTCAGGTCTGGACCCTAAGAGAGACAATCCGTCAAACAATTAGACACTTATTTCAAAAGGGATTCAGTTTTACGAACTCTTTCGGAGCAAATGCGGGAAAAGATTAAAATAAAAGAATTCAAAGACAAGAAAATACATTTCGGGATAAGAGATAAGAGGAATGGTATGGAATGTGAGACAAAGGCAATGATTGGTCTAACCCTTGCAGGCGAGTCGTTCCGCACACAAGTGTTTTGTGGGTCTAATCACTAATTTTGAACAATTGTTTTGATTGCGATTCCGTTTGTTTAACACTTTTTGACCCTTTTTTTCATTAACTTTATTAGTGTTTGGCTTTGGTTTTGATTCGCTGTTGTTTTGCATCGAATGACAAACAGAGGAATTGATTCAATCATTTACTCATTTGTCGACCAAATTCACAAAATAAGAGTTCCTTTGTTTCACTGATTACGCGAAAAACGTTTTGAAAACACCTTTAAATCAATTGATTACTTATTAAACAAAAAAGAAATTAATTAATAAATAAAATATTACATAAAATGAGTCAAAAAATACTGAAATTTTAGTCGAAATAAAATTAAATGTTTGTGCGATTCATACGATTGACTCAATTCAAGGCTATATAGAAGTGAACTAACGTTTGAGTCAAAGCCTATTGTTGTTGTTGTTGTCAGTCGTCAGTCAGTATAGGAAACCATCAGATGATTGCGATGTAAACAATACTACGACCCCATTGGCAAACACTCAACAGAGTGACCACAATATACCACTTCTCCCATACATTACACACAATCAGAAAAATAGACTAATTATTCACAAATAAAATCAATTATTGTTTTAATTAATGTCTAATTATGAAAACCTTGTGATTGATCTGAAATACTATACTTATTGAGCTGTCATACGACTGGCAAACAGTTGTCAGATGTAGTCGTAGTAGAAGTACTAATAAGTGGTAACCTTAGTCTCATTACTCCATATATTGCAATCTTAGGACTATTACGTCACTCAAAATTTATCATAAATTATCTTGCTATTTATTCCTCAAATCTTATTTGCTTTTAATTTAATATTTGAACAGCTTTTGGATCGTAATTGTGTCGAATTCTGATACTATTCTCAAATACATGAAAACTGAAAACACGTATTTTAAGGCCTTTTCTGACGCAAAGCATATGAAATATGAGACAAAAGTTTTCATTAAAAGTGTGGCTAAAAGTGTTTTAATTGAATTGAATTCAAACAAATGAAAACTCGTTTACAAATAGCTATACATCTGCTCTGACTCTGCAATTCAGTGGTTTATCAGTTGAGTTGAGATAACTTTGAGATAAAGAAGTCCTTTAGAAGTGTCAGCGTCTGAGTGATTCTGAGTCAGCCCCAGTCAGCCCATCCCTTCCTTACCCTTCCATATAAGTGTTACGTTATTTGGTGTCAAAATTGAATGAAAAATAAAATATTTGTTGACTTTTGCGTCGTTTTCTGTACTGCACTTCAACTCAACGATAGGCACAAAACGAGAGCCAATCATAGCCTTTGTCTTTGCCTTCGCCTCACATCAGGCGTACAAAATATCTAAACATTTTATAGAACTCTTACTCCAAAAATAGGTTGAATTTTGAGTAATTTTGGGAACAAAAGTCTACAGAGATTTAGATTATTAGTGAAGCGATTGTTTGGCGGTATTTCGTGAAAACTCTTTTCGTTTGTCTTTAAGTTTCTCTTCAGACGAATAAACTCTTCATTTGAATAGATTCCGGAAAACAGTTGAAACAATGGATTGTCTTTACGGGGATCAAAGCGCGTGGACTTATGACTCGTTGGACTCACTGAATAGCACCGCCAATACTGACCACAACGAAAGTACGGATCAGTTGAACAGTGGAGTCCTGACCACAACAATCGAGAAATCATTGGATTTGTCGCCGATTCGGAACCACTCGACAAATGCAGACAACAGTTATGCCTCTATTTTCGATTTCGACGACGATCTCAGTTTCGACAAAAGCAAAAGCAATCGGAAGTACTTTTCGAGCCGAAGATCGCTTCAGTTTTCCCCAAACTTCGGGTCGACTCCCAAACCCTCGAAGACTAAAACCGTACGAAGAACTCAAACCAAACGCAAGAAGTCTTATAAGAAGAACAGTTCGGACATCAGTTTGTGGGACAAAGCGGTCGCCAAAGATGTAAGCATTCATTGAATACATGTTTTCTGTAATTAATCCAATTGTCGGCCACTTCTTAGCCCAAACTCAAGCACTGGATTAATAGCTTTAACGACGAAATGAAGAAAATCGAGTCATCGGAACTGTCGGTCACTAAGAAGACATCGGTCTCTTCGCCCCAATAATTATCTCAAATGTATTTAAAACCAAATGTAAAGAAATACTTAATTTTTGATTTGATTCCACAAAATATGAAATAATTTGAACAAAACCTGTATTTATGTACTTATTATCCATTCGTTAATCGACTCGATTTCGAGTCAATAAAATAATTTTCAATTTACGCAAACAATGGCTTAACTGAGCGAAGAATGAGATAAACATTTGAGACAAAAAGCATTTATTTATACAATAAAATAGAAAAGACGTAAATAAGACTTAATTAGATTTGATTTTCAAATATAAGTAAATATTAAATAATGTGAACAATGGGTGAGTTTAGTCGAGGTGTTCGAACTCCCATAAGTCGTTGTCATAGCCCTCCCCGACGTGACTGACCAGTACTTTGCGTCGGGCCTCACAGAATCGGGAAATGTCCAGAATATCTGTCTTAAGAGACTTAACGTCCGAGACTTCGGCCAAATCCTTTTCCATGAGCTCTGAGAGCCGTTCGACAGTCACCTCAAGATTCGACTGATTGTCCTCAAAGATGAGGGTCTGGTTATTCCTCTGCAGGTAATAAGCGAACGGATAGGTATACATAAGGGTCTGCCGACATTTGCAGAGAGTAGTGAACGCGTTTTTGAGGAACTGGACCTCAACCCAAGTCATGTTCCTGAGCTGGAGCTCATCCATTTTGACCTTCACTTCGGAGAACTGCTTTTTCTCTGAGTTGAGGCTCTGCTGATGGTTATGAAAACGAGTCCAGTAATGAATATATCTTTGGAGCCGCGCTCTGGCGGTCTGAGTCTCTTTGCTTTCTTCAAATTTGTTACAACTTTGTTGGTATCCGTGTTTAGACCAATCGGAGAGACATATCCAACAGAACTCGAACTTACACTGAAGGTTACGACACGTCATATGATTACAGCCCCCGTTCTTCTCGATGGGAGCCTTACATTTGGGGCATTCCTGGGAAAAGACATCAGTTAACAGACATTAGGGAAAAGTAGAGTTCGTTTTATGCATACCTTAGTGTAGGAGAGGATCCAATTCGCAGTTTCGCAGTCAATCTTCTCTCCGGACTCTCCCAAACACTTTTTGTTCCAACTCTTGAGTACATTACAACGGGTGGGTTCGTGCCATCGCTCCCCACAAATGAAGCAAAAGACTGAATTACACTTACATTTAATGGCAATAAATTCGACGTAATTCTCGACTTTGATGGCAGTGAAACAGTCGGGTGTCGGACACCACCGCAAAAAACGATTGGCGGCAACGAAACAGTTAGTTATGAGATACCGGTAGCGGTCAATCACTTTCGGGTCTTCGATAATAGTTGTGATCGTATTGTCGTCAACGATAATATCGCAGCCATTTTGGGCACAACTGATGGCATTACAGACGCCTTCACTCATTATTTTATTAGTCAGGTATTGACGCCAACAATCTGTCAAAGAATCCATAAATCAATTTAAGACTATTTATATCTGAACTGAAGAGACGTCTTAAGAGACGTCACTTAAGTGACTCACAAAAGAAATAAACAAAAAACAAGTCTTTGGTTTGAATTCAAAAATACTTACGAATACAGAACTCGTGACCGCAAGAGATCGAAGTCATGTCCTTTTGGTTGACCTCATCGTAACAGATGAGACACATCTCTATTCTTCGCCTTCTTTTTGCCGATTTGATGACCAGAATCGGGTCAATGATGTGGGCGTCGGTTAACAGCTTTTCTTTGTTGCCATCGAAATACAGTTCTAAGAGTTTGTTTTTATCCCAATTAAAGTGATTGAGAAGAATACGGATCAGATTATTGGGCAAATCGATGACTTCAGTCACTTCCTTAAGCGAGTCATTCATCAGATCTACGATTTGGTCGACTCCTAAGATCTTGTATTTGTCTGAAGTGTCGGATTCCATACTCAGCTCTTCGTTATCGAAGTATTGGTCGACAGAGGCCTCGAACTCGGGCTCATCGCCGTCGGTGGCGTCCATTTTATCGTCTGAAGCCAATTGATCGCCATTTGAATCGTAGATCAGTTGTACGCTGTCTTCATCTGATTCGTAGTCCAGATCATAGTCATTGTTGTCTATATCAGACATTTTGACCAAAAACTGGTTAAACAAATATTGGGATCAATTGATTTCAACGATTATCTAATCAAACGTTTAGAGAACGCAATGAACTGATTCTGAGAGCCCTTTGTTTACACACTTTTTGTGATTTTCTATAAATTAAATGCAAAAAGAGTTCACTTTTTCTCTCATTTATAGCTTTCAGAGACTGAGTGTTGTGTCAGTCGTTGCGTCACTTTTTGTCACATTTTATACATTTATTCATGAATTACGTCGAAGAATGACCGAAGAGGACGACACCAAAGCCTTAAATATATTCTAATTATTCTTAACTTTTTATAAGAATTATTATTCAATACTTTCCTTAATTAATATCACTTTTAAATTATAAATTATAATATGGTTGAGACAGTCCTATAGGTATACATTTCCTCCTGAGCTATAAATTTCTAAAACTTTAGAACTTGGTTATTTGCAAATTCGATCGATATCTCAGGTATTGAAAACGAGATAGGTGAAAAATGATTTCACTCCTATAAATGCAATAGTTTTTGTTATTCCCTAACAATTGGTTCGGAATCTATTTAAATAAATATTTTTTAAAACAAATGCAATAATTGAGTCAAAGATAAGGCGATAAGAAATTGATTAGACTTTAGTTCTCTGTTTATTACAACTGATCGTCGACTCGACTCAAAGTACATTTCAATAATCACTAGATTTAGTTGTCGAGGATATAATCAAATTATGTTTTTTCATAATTCAAGAATTGGTTGGAAATTATTAAAAGACTAAACAGAGTGGTATCTGAATAGAGATAATCGAAGAATTCCACGAATAAAATCTCGCAATCGATACAACTTTTCCATAGTTTTATTACTTTAATGAGTTTTAGAATAAAGGCCTCCATTTGTTTGTCTTATCATTTGTTTTATTTGTTGACAAATTGGACAATAATTTACAAAAAATAGGTTAGAAATCAGTCTTTTGTACTAAACTTTATTCGGTTTTATACTTACTTTGATATGAAATGACAAAAATTTAGACAAAATTCAGTGAATAAACAAATGAAACTAATTTTTATTCATATAATCAAAATATTTTGCACTAAAAACTACTTTTTAGACGATTTTTAGGAACAGAACGAAACGAAAGACAAATTAAGAACTCAATTGACGGTAAAAAATGATGAAAATTATCGGAATATTCGCACATTTGAACAAAATTTTATTTACAATCAAAAAATCAAAAAGTTTTGAATGTTTTTAAAGACGACATAAAACAGTTATACTGAAGATATTCGACAAATAATTCAAAGAATGTATTAATTTGTTATATAATTTAAATTCAGTGCATATCATATGAGTTCAAAAGGAGTCGAGATTTTTGACAACTTCTTTGATTTGGAGACAAATCAGAGTCTATTTGATTGAAAAATCAGTTCATTCGCTGTTTCGCTCCTTTTTTATTTTGAACTGTTGTTGGGCTGAAGGGTTGGAACTGGCATTAGGTGTCGGGTTATTGGCGTGTTCTGCGCCAGAGTTGGCCGCAGAGTTGGCAGTGGGGGCATTAGAAGCGCCTCCATTCTGGTCCTCCTGAAGAATGGTTGCGATTTCGTTCTGCATAAAAGCCCAGGGTATCGAAGAGCCCAGGAGCGGACATTTCTCACCTGACGGACAATAGACTTCTCCGGCTCCGGAGCCACCAGTTGTGCTGTGCTGTTGTTGTTGTTGTCTGATTGATGAACGAGAACAGGGAAAACAGAATTTGTGCGATGAGACCGAAGGGCACTGAACGAAGTGCGTGTCCTCTAGTCTTTCCTGACAGAGGGTGCACTTCAGAGGAGCCGGTTGTGCTGCCGGAGGCGTTGCAGTCGCCGGTGGGGTCGCGTTAGTTGATGACTGCGATTGACTGGACGTCTCATTGAGTCGGGGCTTCTTTGCAGTGGCCGTCGATATAGGATTTGAGGGAAGGGGTGGCGATGTGGTCGTCACACTATAGAACGTACTTTTGGCCACATTTGCGGATGCGATCGGAATAGTGGCCGTCTTTGTGACCGTTGCGTCAAATGAATAGACTCTCCCAACCATTGGTGGGTGACTGTGATGTCCGACCACATGGGGGTCTCGCGTCAGCTTTCGAAGACCCGGGTCCGCAATCGAAACTCCTGGCGCTGCCATTACTGCCGGCAAACTCTCGCCTCTGGTTAGTGGGGGTCGACTCACGTTCACGATTCCAGACGAGTCTTCGATTATCAACTGTTGAGGTCTGCTTTGGGTGTCGTTATCGCCGCCATCGCTGTCAACAATTGTATGAATAGTTCTTTTATTGGTTGGACCCGAACTCCGGGCCGTAGCGGCTATTATCTGTTGCGAGGGATAAGCTCTGGCAGGAGAGGCGCCCCTCTGAGAATTGGTGTTCAAATCGAACTGTTGGCCAGAGTTTCGGTGTTCATAAGGCATACTCCCATTCATTTTGTATTGTGTGGTCTGTTGTCTGAGAAGTGGAGCCGACACGACGTGATGGTCATTGGAGACGACGTTAACGCCATGGGATGACTGCGATGATGACTGACTCACCACATACTGGGAATTCGAGTGCGGGTGACTCTGGGCTCTCTTCATTTGTCGGGCGTTCTCTATAATGATTTCGATTCTATCGGCGCCCTCATAGTTGACACAACCCCTGCAGACCACTTCACTGAACTCGAGAAGCAGAGCCCAGGGCTGTCGGGGCAGATCACACAAATAGCATTGTTGCCGACCAGAGCCCAGACCTGAATGCATGAGAGCGGCCGACTGTCCGCCCAATGGTGATGACACGTGAGACATAATTGGCGATGAGGTCGAGTTGGAGCCCACTCCTAGTCGGTGACCGCTCGATGACGAAGACATCTCTGCTTTTAAATCAAAAGCTTCTGTTAGTCGATTGGGTTTAGAATTATTGAAAAACTTTTTGCTCTTCATTTTCAACTCAATTGAAGACATTTTACTAAAAAATCGCAAACTATTTAATTAACTCAGTATTTGATATCTCGACCAAAGACTACACAAATCTAAAAACGTATTGAATTTCGAAACTTATGACTAAGTTTTGGGCTCTGATTAGAAGACAATCGGAACTGCAATTCATTAAACTTTGAATAATTATTTGAATTATCGCTGAATTTCTCTTTCAGTGGAGTTCTGTTTGGAACACATTTACGACAAACCGACCAAAAAATTCAATCGCAAGAGAACTGAACTAAAGTCTGAAATATAATAACTAAGAAACCGATAATTTTTGTTACAATAATATTAATGTTTTGGATAAGCGTTTCATTTGCAACAGTTATCTAATCGAAAGTTATTAAAGCACTCATTAAATGCTATTCAACACAAGTTTACTAAACTTATTCCTCCCTTAGATATCGTCGATCGCATTATCAGCACAAATGTTCCTCGACTTGGCTCTGGTATCAGTGGTGGTGACAACCACTGGCTTATCGCTATTTGACTACATTATCGCAAATCATAAACCAATGGTCTTATTGTCAATCATAGTATCATATTATGAAAGAAAAAACAATATGATAGCGAAAAATAGATCCTCAACAAGACTCCAGTTCCCTGACGTCAGATCCCTTCACATCAACAGCCAGCCCAACGTCAGAGTCATGTGATCCGAGGGGAGGCCCTTCAGCCAGTTTAGTCACTGCTGGTGACGAAGAGAGAGGTATGCTTTCGTCAGAGTGACGTCGATAAGCAGTGCCGTCACTTTGCGGACCGAATCCAATATTTGGTTCACTCGAATGGTTTGGTTGAGAACTCAGTCACTATTTAACTGATAATTGCCAACAGAAAACTCAACCCAAACTAAAATGGCTTCACTTCTGAACTTTGGTCTTATAGCCGCCATAACCATAACCACAATCCCTTAGCCCGAGTGGAAGACCGAAAGTGAGGTCAAAATTAGAAAGCATTTGAAGGGAGAGAGGAATGCATTGAATGCGAACGCATAGCGTATTCAACAGAGGATCAGACATTCAAACCAATTAATACAGATTTTAAGCCCAATCCCAGAGCCCTGAGGCCAGGGCTGTAAACATAGAGACTTAGGCTATAACAGAGTCTTTACTGCCGTTTGCCACACATTCCGACGATATTCGCATAATTTTGACATTAATTTTAGGCAAAACTTTTGCTTAAATGCCTTAAAGTAATTGAATGACAGCAATAAGTATATAAACAAATCAAAGAATTAATTATTTTCCTATAGTTTGTCAAACTTTCAAAAATGTTTTCATACCATTCAAAGTGAATCAGCAGACAATCGGCTCATGGATTGTCAGCTTTTGTCCGGCGGTTTGTGGGACTGTCGGTGCCGACCACTTGTGCGCAACTCTAAACTCGGTTGCGCTCAATGTCTGGCCTCAGAGATCAGTTCAAATGGATATTGATTTTGGGTTTCAGTCTTTTAGAGACTCTGGCGTTGAGTTTCACTGAATCTCATATTGTATTGAATTTGTAGAGAAAAAGCGCTGAAAAGCTCTGTTGGCTCTCAAATAGTGTCTCAATATTTAGTTTTGCTGAGAATTGCGATTGCGTTCAGACGACAGCATTTCCCAGCACTGAGTGCACTGTTTATCGTTTAGTCACTGCCGGACCTGATTGGGGGAAATCACTTCGGGGGCAGAAATGATGTCTAACCAGTATATGAGAATATAGTCAGAGTAGTCAAAGTAGAGGTACTTTTTAACTGTTATATCACACAATTCCAAAGCGTGTTCTATATATCAACGCATAGATATATACCACGAATATATGCCATTCTCTAACACCGCTAAGACATTACCACAGATCAGATACTATCAATACAGAGCAGGGAAGTCCTGTCCGTATATTTAAATCAGTAAACTATGGGCTTAATTGAGTAAACTCTATGGGAACACAAATTCGGTCAAAAGTGGAACCACTTATATACCACTCATTTCTGCCTAAAATCATTGAACGAAGACATTAGTGATAACGAAATCCTGATATCTCTTATCAATAGTTATAAAGTTATGCCATTTATCCGTATTTCAGAGGAAATTGAGTCAAAAATACACCGAAAACAGAATTTAATGGAAGAATATTTAGCGATAATCGGAGACAATTTAAAACTTTTCATTTCAAACAACTTATGCTTTCACTCAAATAATTGCCACAAAAATCAATACTAAAAACAAATTTACAAACATTTGTACAAAAGATGGGATCAGTTATTGACAGCAATTATATCTGATCTGAAAAATATAATGAGAGCCGACCTGAAGACTAACCTTTTTATCAATGGTTGCAGAGAATCGATTGGTTTGTCGATCGGTTCCAATCAAAACCAGAGAGGGATATGACTGACGATCTCTGGATAGAGACAATTGGCTGACTTTCTCTCCTCTTCTATGGACTGTCAGACCATCAGAGGAAACAAAAATACGAATTAATGTCTTATTTAATTCGTTGTTAAAGTTATGACACAATCTTAAGGACTGGTTGTGAAGCTATCACTCAATCAGTAATCAATGCGTTTGTCGTCTTTGGAAGCGTTTACTCAATTAGTCCACAGTTTGAGGCTTAGAGTCCATAGTCATGGAGTGATCGAGTGTTTACTTCTGGCACTCGTCGATAGCACTCATTCATAGGTCCCCTGAAAGCCAACGTTAGCTCTAAAAGCACTACAAATATTTCTGTCCGTCACGTGACTCGCATTACAACTTACCCGTACTGTTCCAGTGTTCGCAACTGTGAGCCCATCCAAAAGTTGTCTCCCTTTCCCCAATTGGAGCCCTCCCACAAAGAATAAGAATTGCAGGTGTGTTCAGCTCAGTTCACAATTAATTAATTAGTGATGATTTGAGCACCAATTCCAGCACCAAATGTGCAATATATGAGCCAAAAATGAGAAATGAGCATGTCACTTTATGTCAATTTCTCTATTCCTCAATATATTTATAGTCTATTAAATAAACAAATGCCGACAAAAATTCTAAATCATCGCAAACATTAACTCTCACTTATATTCTTCAAGTGTGAAGTTTAAGCTTGTTATTAATTATCTCCATAAAGACCAGGTTTACAACACTATTAGTTTACAAAATTTTGGTTAATTGAGTTGTTTTTTAGCTTTATATCAATATTAGTCAACAAACTCTCATTTTTCACTTCCTTTGAATTCTGTTTTTAAATTTGATATTTATTTGAGAGAAATGAGGAAAAAATTGTAATTAATTTTCTTTAATCTAATTGTAATCTAATAATAATCTTTTGGAATATTTAATGACTAAAACCCAGTTTCCATAATTAATTAATTAAGATATCATATCCAAGATTAGAATATTAGCTAATTCTCTTGAATTTAAAAGCCAGGTAACGCATTGTGGGTAATCTCTTTCATCACCCACATTGCAATTCCCAAAATTATAACTTGCTCAGAATCCGCTTCAAGTGCATTCTTGTCACCTCAGTCTATGAAGAGTT
>JAQGBD010000460.1:0-29987 GCA_034698165.1 Punctoribates punctum | reverse complement strand
AGTCAACTCAACCCCAAAGGCTGTGGTCAGACCCGACTCTACTCAGAAGTGGAGAACAATTGCTTCAAATGGCATAACGGGATGATTACTCAAATTCACAGAGGGAGAGATGTGGGCTATGGAGATGCACCCTGGATGGCTTTATTACATTACGATGAAGTGAACGGAACCGAAGTGTAAGACATCCATCAACTTTAGAGAAACGCTTTAAGTGGAGAATGGAATTTAAAATTGATCTAATTTCATGTGTACTTTGTTTACATTGCCATAAAAGGTTATCTTTCTATTTGATATTCAGGTCCAGTTATATGTGTAGCGGTTCAGTTGTGGCCAACCAATGGATAATAACAGCCGCTCATTGTATGGAACGGTAGGAATACTACCAAAACCTCATATGAATTATATTCGAGTTTTAATTAATTTTAAAATTGTTTTGAATTCAGTGCTATAAATATCAGGATATATATGGGATATAACTTCACCCGGGGCTCTCTCAGTCTTCAATACTTTTACGAGTCTAATGAGACTTATATCCATCCAGACTATGATCGAAACAATATTTTACCTATTGATTTGGCCCTGGTCAAAATGAATAAACCAATCAATACCAGCGCCGGTTTGAATAGTATTTGTTTACCCGAAGAATATTCTGGACAAAGAACTCTTTATGGAGAGTATACAATGGCTTCCGGTTGGGGTGGAGATGAAGCCAAGTTAAAAATGGCCCCGTTCATCTTATCCAATTTTAGATTCCCTAATAGTCGGTACCACAGCGGTTATGCTTACACTATAAAAGAACAAAATGTTTGTCCGGTGAGTACCAGTGATGGCCAAAAGGATATAATATTAGCTGAAAACCCCCCAAATATCTTAGAGAGCAAACAAGGAAAGTAACAAAGTTTTGAGATTGCACTAAAAAGGCCACAAAATGGCTAGAAATAATTTTACCTTGGTATAAGAGCCCTTTATCCTTAATTTATTTTTGCAAAAGTATATCCTCCAGAGCAAGTAATTAAAATATTCAGTGTTGTTCAAATTAAAAAAATGCAGGGTGATTCCGGAGGACCGCTCTGGCAATATTCTAATGGTAGTGCTGTTATCATTGGTGTTATGACTGGATCTCTGGGTTTAGTTCCCTGTAATCAATCGATTGGAGTCGCTTTCCTATTCATTAATAGTCGTATTCAATGGATTAAAAATGTGACTCAACTTAACTGAATTGATGAGGAATTTCAGGTCTCATATGTCTATCAATTCATAGTTTAGTTATTTCCGCAAATTGTTTGGCTATTAGTCTGTAATCACATAATTGTAGAGACATTTGACTATCAATTACTAAATGATTCGGTTTATGAATGTTTGCAAAAGTTTTGTCTTATATTTTATATATTTATTGTCATTAATTTGTAAAAAAGTTTTCATTTATAAATAAGTCTGGAAATGAATTTGATTTTCGTCTTATTGTTGTTTCTCTTGAAAATAAACTCCTTGGAAAACGATCAGCACCTGGAATGTCAGGATGAGTATAAAGAAATGTAATCGACTCCACTCTACTTCTCTTCAAATTTTAAATTGTGAAGAAAACTATGAAATTTGTTCAAAGAGACCGATTGTTGTGAGTCATCTTTATTTATTTGTATTGTCCTTATAATAAAATTGGCCTTGGCTTATTCCGGAATATTCCGATAAAAGAGAGTTCTGTTGAGACAAATGTCTCAAATATTGGTGTTATCTCTGGTCCGACACAAAATGCAAAGAATAAAAGTATTGATAAAAATAAGGCGACAGACGGATGGCTTCTCTCATCAATAATAATGACTATAATTATAATAATTATCTCAATATTTGTATTAATTCTGATTTGTGTCAAGAAATTCAAAACTTATCAAAAGTATTCTCCGAATGAAAACTGTTTATTACGTCCCGAATGTGAGTTAATTGATGTCAACAGTCTTTCCTCAGAGAAAACAATTCTATAGAAGAAAGAATAAAGAGTTTACCAAGGACATTGCCTTATATTACATCACAAGAGAAAGTAAATTAATGGTTGGAGACGACAACAGATCCAGAATATCCTTGGTTATCATTGCGAGCAATATCTGAACCAAATTTCTTTTATAAGAGAAAATGGCCAAGTTCAGAATTTAATTCGGCACATTCCAATTACTTTTAATATTCAAATAATCAAACTAGGTTCAAACTGAATCATATGGCAAGGATAACTAATTGTATGTAAAATTGGAATTTACAGAAATAAATTCAAAAACATAAAGAATTAACATGGTAACTGATTTCACTCTAACAGCCACACATTGCTCTTGGCCTCTAAAATAGAGCATGTTACAAAAAGTACCAAAAACATTGTGAGCTTTGACCGCAATTTAGTATCTTAGCTATAGTGAGGCAATATTCTCACATAGCTTTTGGCAGCGGTTTTCATCATTTCTAAACTTTTAGAAAATAGTTTTTAAAGTTTTACTCAATTTATTATCCAATAGAGAAATGTGTGAAAAGAAAATCTGAAATATTAATAATTGAATTAAATTTTCGATATTCTGTTATCATTTGTATAATTTGTATTCCACATCAATTCAGGTCAATAATTCCATTTACTTTGAAAATTTTGAAAAATTACCATGCAACTTTTATATATTTGCCCAACAAAGTGATAAATGTGAATTTTATAGTGATTATGAATGAAGAAAAAGTTGATTATATGATAATATGATGTGAGCACAAGAATTGAGAATTTGATGACAAATTATTTGTCTGATTGTAGTTCAGAATAAATTTGAGTCACAAACCAATGAAATTATTTATCGAAGTTTTCTTTATTTCAATTCGAAAATAGTTTTAAATTAAAATAAAATGTATTTTGATTTTTATGATAACAATAAAAACAATTTAACGATAACTAACTGTTTATCGCAATAACAATAATAATAATTAGATTTATAATAATTTGATGAATAACAGCAAATATTATTCACTTCAAAGAATCGGTTTTTTAATTAAATGATAAGTTATTAATAACTTTAAATAAAATTTTCAAATAATTAACAATTTTTTGAAGAATTTCCAGAAATATAATGATTTTGTAATTCGAATAAATGAATGAAACGATTGATTAAAGTTAACAATAATTAAAATATTTATGCGAATAGACTAACAAAAGGATAACTATTAGTCAAAAGTTTCAGATTTAATAAATATATAAATGCATTAAATAAACGTTTTGAAGCTCACAATTAACTCTTAATTTACATTATATACAACTAATTGGAAATTTTGTCCACAAAACCAAAGATTATATAATTTTTGTCATTAAGAAAAGTGCACTAAAACTGCACTCTTTATAACTTTAATAAATGGCACAAAATTGTTATAACTCTGAAAGTATTTGAGATATAAATGTATTTAATAATCATATTATTAATTGTGTTATTAATTATACTAATGATTGACTTCGAATGAATTTATAATTGACTTTTGTGTGACTAGTTTTGGGTGTTTTGGGGATTAATTTAGGCTTAACTAAAATTGTAAGGCTTTACAGGAGTAGTAGTGCTCCTCATAATCATAATCTTATTTATTATTTGAGTGGCGATCCCTTCCGATCGTTCACTACTAGACTGGCAGTGGTTTTGGTGCTAATGTCTGAAGAAAAGCCATAAAAACTATAATATTATTGATTATTAATAGTATTCTAATCTTTAATGAACTCTAAACTTAAATATTATGTCATTTCTTTGGAGTATTTCATTCAAACTAATTAAGTCTTACTAATAAAGGAGAGGGTGTTTGTTGTCACATATGGTTGTCATGTTGTCTAATAAGGAAGGCTCGGGGAAAACATATTTTCGATGGCAGCCGGTGTGGAAACGGCGTCTTCCAGTTTCAAACAGAATATTCTCTGCAAACCATTGACGGAAAGTGTGCGCAAATCCGGCAATTTTGCCAAAATTCTTGAGAAATAGTGGGGTTTCTTCTGTGCCTCACTATTATAGGTGACGTGATCTTTAAGTGAGTTGATTATCTTCATCTGCAAAGACTCCACTCTATGCGGTTCTTTCAATCCGTGTCTCTCTATAAGTCATTTGGAAAATATTGATTCAATCTTTTGGATCATTGGATGCATGAAAATAATGGCTTTCCATTACCTGTGACGAGAGTGAGAGCGCATAAACAGGCGAAAGCACTGATATCTAATTGCATTTGTCGGATGTGCTCAGAGAAGTCAATTATCGAGGCCAACCAATCCCCAAAACTCTGTTCGCATTGCAATTTACTCATAACCACTCCATTGCAAAATGTGAACCGATCCGCATTCGGGGCCATTCTGTTATGTATTTTCACAAATTAAATATAATCTAGGATTGGATTTAATTGAGGGGACATACCTATAGGCTATTCTTAAGACAAACAGCTCAAGACATGCCGATTGAAATAGCAATGACTGATCAGATTTATCCAAATCAGCGAAACCGGGAATCTTTTCGGCAAAATTATGAATAACTTCGAGCGATGACATCAGAATAGTATAGAATTGAGAAATATATTCCGCGTGAGAGTCCTGACTGCCTCCCTGTGCGTTCATTTCTTTTAACTCTTTGAACTGTAATAACAATAAGAATTGCATTCAATTGGAATCCATTTATGAATATTTATGAGATTCAAAGGCCTTACATGACTATAATCGAGGTTAGCCAAGTCGGGAGTTGTGTCGACGTGAGCTCTTACCAGAGCTGTGATTGTGCTAATGGGTGGAGATGGGGGTGACTCTTGAGGTGATTTTGGTTTAGAAGGGAGTCGTCCTCTCCTTCCCTTCAGATTATCGGTTCGAACCACTATCAGAGCGGACAGAGAAAAATGAGTTTATCTCTTTCTCTCGACTCATTGAATACATACCTTCCTTAACCATCCCGACTGCCAGGCATTTCTGAAATCGGCAAAACTGACACCTGTTCCGTCGCCTCTTGTCAACGGGACAGTCTTTATTGCCGAGACAGACATATTTAGCGCCCTTCTGAACAGTCCTTTTGAAGAATCCCTTACATCCTGAAAGAGATAATAAACACTTCAAACAACGGATTCTTCGTTTGAGTATTTGTTTCCCTAATTTCTAATCTCAAGTATTTGAGAATTGATTGCATTTCTATCGATTGATTAGACATTAAATGATCGCTTCTGTTGTGATATGAGGCAAATGAGACATACCTTCACAGGTGCGAACCCCATAGTGCTGACAGGCGGCGTTATCACCACAAACCGCACACAACTGACTTGGAGAGGGAGACGAGTCATTTGGTGAAGATCTGCTCGAACTAGAGTTCGGGGGAGACGTCTGGATGTGAGCACTTGATTCAGACGACGGTGGACTCGGAAAAGACAGGGGTTTGTGCTGTGCTTTTGATGACAACACAGCGGCTATTGGAGGCGAGGCTTGTGATTGAAACGAAGATATGTTTTGAAGTGTGGGACAGAACGGCGTTTTTGATTCAATTGATGAGCGCTGATAAGGAGTGCTCTCACCTGTAAAAGCACTGGTTGTAGGTCTGGACTGTGATTGTAGAGGCGAAGTGGTGAAAGCCCCCAATTGATAATGGGCTGGGCTTAGGGCCACATTCGGTTTATCACTTATTGTCGGATATGCAGCAGCGCTCTGGTAGGTACTGCACTTCGCCGGCAATGGAGATATGCCATAAGACAATGCCATTGATGTCTGCCCACTGGTTGACGCCACATAAGTATCCGGTTCTTGTTTCAAAAGTAATGGAGAAGAACTGGTAGTCGGCTGCTGTCCAATGAATGAGGCGGGAGATAAAGAGGGAGAACCGACTGAAGCAACGGAAACATTGGAGCGTTGCATTGAAAACGTTCCGCTTTCCATCGATTCCTCATCAGATCCTAATTCTTCGAATTTGAAGAACATTCCGGTCGTAGAAGTTCTTTGACGATAACGCGGAGAATATGTTTCCAGAAAAGAGGGCAGAATCGGCGCATTCGGAGTCGAAGGGGTTGAGGCCACTGACGACGATTCCAATGAACAAGTAGTTGACGGTGCAATGCTATCACATGTGGGGGGCGATGACTGCTCCGGTTGGTTATACATATCGGTGAAGTCAACAAAATTGGACTCTTCGTCAAATGAGTCCTCTATGGGAAAGTCAAAGAGTTTGAAGTCTTCGAGAGTGTCGTCAATGCTGTAGGAAGTAATGCCGAAGTCGGGTCCCAGCAGTGCGGCAGTACTACCAAAGGAAGCACTCTGTAACAGAAAACTCATGTTGTCATCAGTGGAACCACATTCACGTCTCTGCTTTCAGTGCATTGCAGAGCACTTTAAACCAATAACTCTTAAATACTCAGTGATTGTCTCGCAATGAGAAGCCCTCTCTTTTACATTGAAGTTCAATACAATCGAGTATTTGAGTAAAAATTGTTTTAAATTGAGATTATATTGTTTATGCATCCAATGGTTGCCTAACCAGAGAGTTAGAACAGAGCCTAAGACAGGGTGAGACACCCTAAAGACACCCTAAAGACACCCTAACAGCTACTTTATGCCAGAAATTTGTTCTTATCTTTTATTTTAACTCCAAAACTGATACACTTCTTAGCTTTTAGTAATAGAGCTTAAATTCGAAGCACTTCACAATTGTTATCATAGAAAGAGATAATCACAGGTTTGAAAATATAATTTTATAGATTGAAAGCAAGGTAAATCTGCCGGTTTGATTTGAAGACTCAAATGTGCAAAATTTTCACCTGATAAGTCACTATCACAAGTGGCACCCAATGACACCCTTGATCTAATTATTGCCAATTAAAGTCTAACCAAAAGATACTATAATAATAACTGAATAATCAGATCGTTTGCTAACTTCTAAAGTACTTATAGTAAGCGATAAATGTTTTAAATAATATTTATATTACTCAACAGAATAGGCTTTAGACGACTCTTACCTGTGGTTGAAGTAATATCATGGCTGTGTCCGATTTCAACTCGTTTTGAACAGTTGCCGCACCGGTACTGCTACCGTGCTCTTGGCCTTCTGCACAGTTTGCTTTTTGAATATCCTTATATTGGTAATTAGTCTGGGAATCAAAGTTCAGGGGAGAAGAAGGTCTTGAATATTGGTCCCGGTCTTCAATTATACACCTGTTGTAGTAGTTTTCAATTGAATCTGGAATTTTAAAAAAATCATTTTTAATATTATTTTCTGCTTGAAATTTGAGATAAAAGATGGTAAGGACTAGTTTTACGGACTTTCCAAGTGTTTGTTATCAACATAAGTGTGATCCCCAGTTATCTGACACTATTGTGAAAGTAAAGCACAATATTCTTTCAAATAATCAGGTATTAAAAACTAGTGCTTTATCACAAAGTTTGATAGATAACAAGCTTTTCAATGACTGATGAATAATGTGAATCCATTTCTCATAAATAGAAAATTTGTAAAAATGTGTTTTTCTGGTGAATTGAATGAAATAAATTGACAAATGAGTGGTTAGCCTGGAATCCAATAGTAAGAAGAAAATGATTTATTCTCTGAAATATCGACACTTTTTGCATAAAACTGACGTCAGAATCGACGACAGAATTATATTTTGCAACAAAACTTGAATAGAGAGGAGAGAATAGAATCGGAGTTATATATAATCTAATGCCTGAAACTGTGCTCTAATAGTGATCGCGAATGACGTTTAGAGCAGAAGAAAAATAATTTACTACAGAATGACGTAAGGATTGGCACGTTTTCATTATTTTGTATCTAAGCATCAATTCTTCCGTTTCTAAGTGCCATTTGCGTCACAAACATCACATCACTGGAAAAGAATAACAGAGGGATAAATGCAGTGCAGGCGGAGGTGCAGTGGAGGACTGGCTCACAGTGACGGAGAATATAAGCGATCGATTCCTCGCTTACGTGACTTCTCTGCCGACGATAGAGTTGGCAACTAATCGATAAAACCACTCATATGTAGTACTGCTTACGACAAACACTTTTATTCTACGAAAGACCGACTCAATAATAATAAGGCCACAAATACTAAAAATAGATTCTTGCATACAATACATTTCATTGTATTTATACTGGACTTTCATTGATGTCCTTTTTTCTTATTTCTAAATCCGTATACTTTAGAAATTACGTTGAAATTCATTTCAAAACTTTTCATTTCATCGACACTTGGATTTCAATCGTTTGCATACAATTAAATAGAAGTCAAGCCTCAGATGAAACAAACGTTGAATTATATTCAATAGATATAGTCATTAAATATTAGAGCACTTGCAGAATATTCTCTGAATTCATAGATTCAATACTTGATAACTTTGATTTAGTTATTCAAATATTCCTAATATCATGGGATATGAATAATATTGCAATTTAATAGAATGATCTATCAAATTTTGTAGGTTTTCATTAGTTATTATAATGAGTTAATGTCTTATCGTTGAAATAATATATGAATAATAACAATAACTAAGAATAATGAATGAAAACAAACAATACCTGCGTTTAAGATGTGATGGTTTAGGTTTGAAGAAGAGTTTGATGATCGCAAAGTTTGTCTCCAATACGACTGCAAATATGATGAGTGAGGTATGTTGGCCCTGGTACTTGTAATCTTGATCTGTTCCAGATTTCCGCACAAATATAACAATATTGTGACCACAGAATAATCAGAATTTGATAACACTTTGATTCTTGTGTTATGTCTCAGACAGTGTTTAGCTCTGGTCTGACACAAAGCACACGAGGAGTTGAGAGTATATATCGTTGGCTTACGTTCTCCGGTGAGACTCATCTCTAAGACAACTAAACGTTTTTCGGACGTCAATCGCTCCAAGACTGACGTCAGATCCAATCGATGCCAACATTGGTATCCAATGAGAGGCATGAATTCGTTGTTCACTACTATCATCTGAATCCAAGTCTTGACAAAACGTCAAAATGACGTCATTCCATACCAGAAGAATTGGTTCGAAAAGCGACAAGACTTTAGACATCGATAGATATCGATTTTTCCGCTTTTTTTGCTCATTTTATCGCTTATTCTCGACAGTACTCTATGGCTGAATGTCTGACACCAATTGCCTACACATTCACTACACAATTATTCCCGCAATACATGGACTCAGAAACTATTCTAATCGATTAGTTTTTCTATTATCACAATTCAAACAAAACTGCATTTAATCACAAATCTCAGTAAAATTGGTTTCAAAACAGTTTTGCGAAAAACATATTCACTCGAAGAGAAAATTTTATCGAAAAATATTATTTGTTTAGAAGATTAACGGAATTAACAAAAGAAAGTTATCGATAAAAAATATAGATTTCAAATAATCTCTTTTAGGGCACTCCCATCCACTCCTGTATTCGCTTTGAAATTCTTGCATTTACTTAAAAGACATTAAATATACCATGTACAAATGCAAAATAGTACAATGTATAATCATAATAAACAACTCTTAGGTTTTTAAAGTCAAAATATAAATATTGTGTCCAAATATTTTGCTTGCTGATGATTTTTCACTAGAATATTTATTTATGCTCAACATTTGCGTTATGAAAACGAATAAAAAATAATCAAAACATAACAAATATATATAAAGTTAAGAAATTTGAATCCAAATATACCGAAAACTTGGAATTAATTTTGAATCAGATAATGAAATATCTTTTTTAGGGGAAAATCTTATTTACTCAATACTCTTGCCCTCTATATCTATATCTTTTATTAAACAAATTAATTATATAATTATCGAGCAATTAATAGTCGTTTAATCAAATATTAAAAATGAATATCAGATCAAACTTATTGTTCATTCATTTATTTGATTCAAATGTTTTCCACTTTTGATAAGATATTACTTAAAATTCTAAATATATTAAAAATATGAAAACAATGTGAAACACATCTCAGTTCTATTTATTCAAAAATATGTCACCAAAGGAGCGATTATGACATCAGTCAACTATTTCTCAAAAATGTAATCTTGCAATTCTTGCAGTTCTAAACTTTTTATATTTTAAAAATAGTTTGAATACAAATTTAAATTTTAATCAAATCTATTAATAGTTTTATAATTCATAAATTATTCCAAAAATAAAATAATCACAAATGTTTGACGAGGTAGACCATTTTAACAGCAAAAAATTGGCCTGCACACTTTTTGGGCTGATTATTCGAAAAACGATTTATTACATCAAAATCTAAATAAATAATCATATTTTATGGAATAATAAAATATATAATGATTTGGAAAATTGGATGAAATATCGCCAAATATATTGATATTAACGGATTTTTTCTTCTTCTCAATAACCCTACAAATGTGATATAAACTATTGACTCACTGTTCAAAACATCAATTTTCAATTGATTTATTTAGAAAATATTTGTTGCTAGCTTCAATTTGACACAAACCCTTTGGATTAAGAAAATAATGGTTTTATCAAAAATATTGATAATTAATTACAATACATATATTGAAGTGATTGAAGTGATTCATCACTTTTTTTCAGACAATATTGAATTAATTCAGTGATAATTCAAGTCATTATTATAAGTCAAAAATTGCATCTTGTCAATATTTGTCTAACTTTGCAATGATTGAATATTTATATTTTTGAGATTTATGTGATTTTAAAAGGTTTTTCATCTATCAAACAATTAATTCTTCTGATTTAGATTTTTGAAAACATTTGAGAGATTTTATTAGCGATTATTTTTAGATATTCTTATAGACAATGAATATATAGAATGCAATTCAAAATGTCTTCGTTTGACGTCTTGAAGGCACGAGAATCTGACGCAAGACTCAGACATATAATATAATTGTCTTCTTATATAACAGACATTGCAGTGGTTTTCAGTTATTTATAGAATCTGAAGAAAATCAGGTAACCATCGTTTGAAAGCAATCAATAGGTGAGAGCCGTGAAAATCAATATTGAATTCATAATTATGTCGTGACTCTGAATATTAAAAACGCTTTTTTTCTCATAATTATTAATATTATCATAGAATGCATGAAAAGTACAAAAATGTTAAATAATTTGGCCATAAAATAGAGGAATAATTGGATGACTTGCGCTTAAAATGGTTAATATAATTACATCACAATATTCTCTAGACTTTAGTCATATGTCTGAAGTGACGCACAAACCAATCGATTGTCTCCAATGACTATATATGAGCCAAAATCGAGAAATACATTTCCAGGTATTATATTTTGATATCACAAAATCGTAAGTCTTCACAGTATTTGTTAGTTTCAAATCAATTTTTCAAAATAACTTTTAAAGAGTTGATATTTTTAACGATTATGTCGTTATATTGATTGGTGAGTTCATTATATTAAAAATGTATTAATAAATTTGTTAAATTACTTAAACTTAAACCTGAATAAAGATATTATCCAATGATTGAGGCATTGATTTACATATTAATACGACTGTCCGAAGTTAACTGTAAAGCATTCTTTCCCTTAACAGCTATACTATTGCAGAGAAACCAAAACCAAAAGAGTTATTGCATTATATTTGTTGCTCTCAACTTGGTTTACATTTTTTTTTTTTTTTTTTTTTGATAAAAATTTAACTTCATGTAATTTATCAAGAACACTGGACTATTATAAACAAATTTTATAAGGTATAAAATAATACAAAGTTTTCGTAATCGAATAGATTTATTGATTTAAGTCCAATAAAATTAGATTACAATAGATTTGAATTTAATTGAAATAAAATTACAATTTTGAGTAATTCAATGGAAAAAGGTTTTGAGAAGTTTTTAAAACATTTATATAAACTTAAGTAAAGGAAAAAAAGAAAAATAACAGAAACCTTACCTCTGCTTAAATAATAAGTGGAAATATTCAACAGATTATTGCCTCAAAACTAAGAGTTGTGTGACGGGAGGCTCTCATACCTCTCATACGTATATTTTGGGTCTTTTTTCATGTAATCCTTATATTATGGGAGTTCTCAATATTCCTCATTTAAACCGTTCAAAAACCACTAATTTTGGAAACGAATTAAAATAACGCAAATAATGAAACAAATGCCACAAAAATCAACCACAGATTCACATAAACAGAAACAAAAGTAATTGCATCCATCAAATCCATCAAATAATCGAATTACATATTTCCGACTCATTTTATTTGTAAATCCTTTTCGTGAAGAATGAGTTGAAACTAAAACTAATGGGAAATTTGAAAATTTATATAAAATTCAAAGAAATGATGGAAACAAAAAACATTTAATTGGAAATAAAGAGCACAGACTTTAAGTTCTCTATAAATCAATTAATGTATTGACTCTTAAATATCGAAAATCCATAAAATGATAAAAACATAGGTTTGAAAATAAAATACAAAACTTAATGGAAGAGTTCACAGACGAAAATGTAAGAAACGAGAAACTGTTAGCTCTGGCTTTTTATACTAAACCACTCCATAGTATCTGAACTTTAAGGCAGAGCTCAGACCCATTTCGTGCCAACATTTTTGCTTATTTTCGTTAGAATTCTTTTCAGTGAAATAGTTAACGTCATTCTGTGCTCATTCTGTGCTTATATCCATAGAAACCTATTTTTGTCGATTCATTTGCGTCAGATGAGCACAGAATAAGAGAGGATTCTCAGGCTTTGACGTCAAACAGATCTAAACTTATTTGGTTTGGAATACAAATTATTCCTCAATATTATTGTCAGAATTATTGTCAGAAAATGACTTTTTTCTCTTCTAAACATTAAATGACAAAACTTTACACTAATTTCAATATTTTTCAAATCAATTGCTATTATTGTTGCAAATAAGCATGATAATTAACAAATTCTTCAACTTTATTCCATGACATTCTTAATTTATTAATCAATCATTTATTAATTATTAATTTATTATAACGAATGCAAATCACATTTAATTAAACAACCCTTTCCTTTAAAGTCTATCATTTTAAAACTTGAATCAATACAAAAGTTTTAAAATGCATTGAATTTTGATTAAATTTTCAAATTATTACACTTATTGACCAATTGACCAAGTACAGTTGTGTCTGCTATTACCAATTTCAGGCCAATGCATAGAATCCGTAGATTCTAATGAAATTACTCAAAAATTTTAATGAAATTGTGATGAAATATGCATTACATAAACTTGATAGATGATCATGCTCAATTGTATACATATATACTATTTTGTACTCAATTTTATCGAATAAGAGAATATTATTCTCGAAGTAATTCTCTATTAATAGAAAGAATGCGAATCCTTTGGAGACATCTTTTGGCTATAATTCAAATTAAGAGCAAAACAACAAATCATATGATTTTTGTTTTGAAAAAAATTGAGATTTCATTGTCTTCACAAACCATTCAATGACTTAATTGAAGATATGAACAATGAATCAAATCCAGAGAAAAGTAATGGTCGAAGAGTGCCGTTACGAAGACTTCAGTTGGCTTTCAATCGGATAATCGAGACATCGATTCCTTTCAACTTAAATGCCATCGAAAAACACAAACAACTTATCGAAGAGGTATTCAATCAATTGATTTGCTTTTGGATCCAATCTATGGTTTGTTTTCATAGTGTCGTCAAAACCAGGATTGGGATCGCCTTATGAGAGAACAGATAAGTGGTCTGCAAACCGTTCAAAGACTTAAAGCAGACTTAAGAGAATTGGAATCATTGGCCAAACAAGTGATGCCTAACGACTACCCGACTGTTGCCCAACAGATAACTCCCGTTCAGACCAAAGTGTGTTCAGCCCTTCAACTCTTCCTCGAATCAAATGAAGACTTAAATAACCCGTTAATTGGTTTGGATTCAAATGTCAGCCACAATACCACTCCTCAATCGTTAGACACTATTGAGAGTGAAATGAGTCCACAAATAGATTGTTTGGAAGAGAAGAGTAATATCCGATTAATGACAGAAATATCTGAAAACAAAGAGTCTCTCATTTCTTGGCTTAATTTGAGAAAAGAATTGAATGATTTGAACGATATTTTCAATACTCTTATGACTACACTTATGGTAAGTCTTCGAACAACAAATCCTTTAATTATTTTATTATATTTTTCAAATCTGTTTAAAATAGAGACAAAAAGAAAGGGTTAATACAATTGAGAACAATGTGGAGAACGCCTCTGAAAATGTATTGATAGGAACCCAACACCTCTCAAAGGCCTCTGCCTTGAAATCGACATTTGTTCCGATAACCGCCGGTTTGTTGGGCGGCGCTGTCTTTGGTCCGATTGGAGCCATGGCTGGCTTTAAGTTCTCTGGAATAGCGGCCGCAGTGGGCGCCTCCGTTATCAGCTATTCGGGCGTCAAATTTATTCAAAAGAAATCGATAACCGAAGAAGAAATTGAAATGATTTCGAGTGAAACCATAGATAATAAGCAAATGAAAAAAGAATAATAAGTTCTGAATCAGTGGTCAATCGATGGCCTCAAAGACTATCAAATGTTAAACAGATATATATTTTTGCAGACTTTGAGGCTCTGAACACAACTTTATATTATTATCGCTTAAAATGTTATTAAATTTGTAAATATTTGATGAGTTCTGTATATTATCAGTCATTTACTCAAAAATTTGGATTAATTTACAAAAAAAGTTAGTTTTTATTTAAAATAAAAGAATTTTTTACAATACATAAGAAATTATTAGAATTGATCGAAAGGCGGCTCTATTTGGGAGTTATTTGAAAATATTTCTCTATTTTCTGAAGTCAACTGTTTTGTTGAAAAATTGGCAAACTTTCAGTTATTGTATGAAATTGAGTCCAATATTGAAGTTATGCTAATTTTTAACATATTTTTATTCAATAATTTATATAATTTGGAAAAATAAGTGCAAAGATTTTTGAATAATTTATTTGATTTTTATTTGAACCCATTTTTTATTTAAATATCTTCTAAAATATGGTCCAAATGAATGGCAGACTATTGCTCGCAATCTTTGCAAACCTATGAATAGGACAACAAAAGGGATAGAATGCAAACTAATTCTGAATTTGAAATAATCTCAATAATCACCTCTTTTCTAAATTTATTTGAATTTTGGAATTCTATTCGAGGCCTTTAAGGAAAAAATATCCTAAAAAATAATGCGTTTTTTGAATCCGAATCGTTTTATTTGGATTGAAAAGCCATTAATTGACTGAATTTGAGAATAGAAATAATTTATTCGAGAAATGATTTGCAATGAATTTGCATAAAAACTATTAATTGCATCAAAACTTTAATAATTAATGACTTGTATTATAGAACTAATGAAATGAATAAACTTTTTACAAAAGCTTTGAAAATATTAGTTCTTTTGAAGACAAAACTCATTCATTGCAAATAAAATTCATTTTCTATGCGTTTCGAGAATTCAATTAACAAAAGAAATAAATCTAAGATTCAGAACACTTTCATCGCTCATAGATTTGAGTATATATTAAGAGCCCTTTTCCCAAATATAAATTGTTTCACATATTCTTTAGTGAGAATAAAATAAATTGTCGTTTATATCCCTATTTTATTTGTCACATTCCTTATGAGATCAATTTATATATAAATCTTGCAAGATCATTAATTAACATAAATGATTAAAAATTAATAAGGCAAGCCTTGTAACTGATTATTAATCATATTTTGGGTGAAAAGAAACTATGCATAATTAGCAAGGTTATAAGATTGAGCTATAAATTAATAGTTATCTAAAGTTAAGCAAATGATTTCATTTTAGTTGATTGCAATTTAAGGCTATTGTTGTGGAACTCAATCACCGGAACAGTTTCTGTGACAACAATTAACATAAAAAGAGACAAATACAACACTTTTTTGTTTATAACTGATTCAAATCAATCGCTAATTCATACTATGATTCAAAAGAGTATTCACTTCACTAACGAAATTCCTTTTTCTCAAAAATATGGTTTCATTTTATTTATCTCTGATTTTAATCGAAATAATAAATGTTTTGCCCGTCGATTGCGATTTGGATTGTCTTATAGATGGGGGGAAAGGCTTTGACGACCCAAAGAATATCTATCAGTGCAAAAACAACGAGAACTGCTGTATTGAGTTCGCCCGACCCGCCTGTTGTCGAAGCAAACCCGCTCTTCAAATAATGTAAGACATTCTTCAAATTGATTTCTCTGAGAAATTCTTTAATCATTAATTCTGTTATCGATTTGTTGATAATAGAAGAGAACAGCTCTCGATTTGGGGCACATTATTCGCTATCTTACTAATGATCTCAACGATAGTCTACTGCAGGAAAAAAGATTTACATTTCGCCAAATATCTGAAGAGATGTTTGATATCGTGCTGTTGTGGTCAACAGACAGACAATGGAGAGAATAGAGAGACACAAACCAAACCCATCGTAACATCAAATGAAGTCGATTCCAGTGTCTAATGTAAGCTCTAATAACTCAAATCATAGCCTGAATGTGGAAATCCTTTCATTGATTTCAGGCTTTTCTCATATGAGAAAATTAAATTTTAGAATTAATTATCAAGATATATATTTCGGTGATTTATATCCATTTTTTTATACAATTTAAACAAAATTGAGTTAAACAAAAGTGATGGTCGGTGTTTTTTTATTGGGGAAAGGTCATTTCAAGCAATTAATACAATCATAAAAGTCTTCAAAATACAAGATATCTTTGTTAGAAAATGACAGCTCAGTAAATCTACCTTGTTTGCTTGTTTGCTCGTTTAGCGATGTTTAGTGACATTTAGAGCAGAGATCACCAAGGAGGCATATAGCCAGGAATACACACCTGAAGCGATGTCTGGTTTAGAGCTAAGATATCCTATTTTTAAAAAATTATAAAATTTTTGAACAAATAAAATTTAATGGAATGGTCTGGAGCTTTTAGAATTGAGCAAGCAAAATCAGCTTAAGATAAGCTCTTTTCAATTGAGAGCTCGAAAAACATGTTTTTTAAAAGAGTTAATTTTTGTTGGAAACAGAAGTGCTTTTTTGGCCATTCTTTGTGACCATTGATTCGTGAAACTAATTTTGTCGGTTATATCAGACAAAGGAATGCATTCATCAAAAATTCAGTGATATTTTCATATTTTATAAGACGAAGACATTGAGCCCTCAAATCACACGAGTTTTATATTGAGAGTCAATATTAGATTCGGGAACAAATTTATTTATTTATAGAGCCATATGTTTGCCATTCTGTTCACGACTCTTATTAGATTCTGAGTTTCACTTTCCAAAAGATGGTAATCCTTCACAATTTAATTATTCAGTTTCCAAAAAAGACCCCAAATCTTTGACAAATTGTTTTTCGAGTATTAGAGCAAGCTCAACTTTCAATATGTTCTGATAAAAAAGCATTAAATAAATCGACAAAAGACTTATGAAAATATTTTTATCGATAAACGAATATATTGTAAGAATTTAATACATTTTATGTATTACTTTACACAAAATCAATAATTTTTTTTATGAACTCATAGACTGAAAACTATTTTTAAGTATTTCACAAACACTTCTTTTGTGTGACTTAATTGAAGTCAGAGATGTCCATCGCTCAGGGATAACACTTATTCCCAATGAATAAATGTCAAACATATGGCACTTATATGCCCTGAGCCAATTTTTAATATTCGAGGAATCCATAATATAGTTGACGGGTCTTAAAAATTATGAACACAAGTTGTCACCTATTTTTGTCTTTAACCCAATCCTAATATCGAAGTCTTGTAAACACTTATATTCTTTTAAATGTGATATTTATTTGTATTACAATATTGTAAACAAAAACATTTCAATGAATATAACGAAAATTAATTTTAAATTTTACTCTTTTTTAGTTTCCGACAACCAATTAATGGACTTATTTGGAGGACTCGATGTTTATCACAAAAAATTTGTTGACATTTCAATCGAGTTATTCAGAGTTTCAAAAGATGAAAATACATTTCAAAATCATATTATAAACAATATTTTTCGAAATAAAGACTAAAAATGAATTTTGACAATAAATACCAGAAAAACTGATTTAATATTCATTTATTATTAAAATATTAAAACTATTGAATATAATCTCTCTCTCTCTCTCTCTCTCTCTCTCTCTCTAAATTTAATATAAACAAAGGGCAGATGAAAAGTGATTTAAAGATTTGAAATCCAATTTTGGAAACACTTAAATATGATATTAAACAGAAGACAAACTCAATGAAGTGCTAAAACCTCGCAAACACTGGTTTTCTGGTTCACCGGTAATATTCTGTTCGATAATACATTAAATAGTATCGAAAATTTTCAAATTATCTTTAATTATAAGTTATTGAATGGTTTTAGAAATTATAAATAGATTTAATGAAAAAATGATACAATTTATTAAATTCTGTTTTTAACCATTCAATCATTTTTGGCAAAAGTCGATAAAAGTGATTAAATAGACTTTCGATATATAATATATATTGGATTTTGATTATCATATCATCAGTTGAACAAAAAATAAACAAAATATTGGTTCAAAAAAGTCATTAAATTGAGTGAAGGATTACTTTCGTTTGTTTACCTTATATTAGATATAAATTAATGGTTTACTAAACGAAGACATATTATATATACCAAAATGTGATTAATTCTGATTCCGGTTCAGAGTTCTTAGTAATTTAATCCGGCAAATCTTTGTATCTATGAAATAATACATTTAATAAAAACCTGGTCAAAAATCTTCAGTAAATGACATGAAATAAATAGATTCTCAAAATAGCGATAATATTATGTCATAATCGTTGAGTTAAAGCAATTCTTTACATAATATAAGTGTTAGTAAAAGTCATTTTGTTGACAAAGATATCTATTTAGGAAACGATTAATTTCTTTAACCGATTTTTTCCTTCTAAATGAACTGGATTTCAAAATGAGGAAACGAGAATATGGCTAAAAGGCGATCAACAAATTATTATAAAACACGATATCTAAGTCTTGGTCTTTCCAAAGCTATTATTATTTTTTTGTCACAATCGAGTGATATCTGAGAGCAATACTCACTTATAGTTTTCACTTCTGATCGGATCACTTGAATTCGTTCACATCTCTTGAATATAAATCTTGGGTCAAAATGGGAGCAAATCTTTGCAGTAATTTCAATATAAGTAAAAAATTGGAATCTAATCGAGTGAAGGCCGAGCAGTTGCCCCCTCTCTTCAAAAGGTTGGACAGAATTGCTTCGCGAAAAGATTCCCAATTAGATCACACAAAGAGTTGGGTCGATCAAAGCCGACAACATTTTAGAGAAGAACTGGACTGTTCGCTTTGCACTGACAAAAAAGTCGATCGCCAGAGGGATGTCACACCAATGGCTTGGATGCTGGACTGTCCTCAAAAACTTTCTGAAATCATTGAAGAGGAAGAAGCGGAAGAATCAATCAAAGAAGTAATAAATCCTTTAAACAAGACTAACAATGAAGTCTTCAAATCAAATATGGTTTCAATGGAAAGATTAAATGCAATTGAGAGCGATGTCAGTGCCGTAAAGAGTGGAACAGATCCTAATTTGATAGCTGAGAGATCGGAAAATGATTGCGAAAACGAAGGCTTTGTACTGAGAACCCGATCGATAACTCCTTTCGGCAAACATTTGGATTCGAGTTTAGAATCGATTTGTGGTTCTTATGATGAAACAAATTCTGCCGAAAATAATATCTCTTTTGAAGGCTGTAATCAATTCAGTCTTCAAACAGAAATACATTACTCTATGAGTGAAAGTGAAGGCAACGAATCGTCAAATAATATTATAAAAAACTTTTCGGCAAATTTGATGCTAAACTCTTGCCAATTGTCTTCCACTCAAAAATGCACTTTTTGTGACTTTGTGACCAAAGGGTGTCATCAAAATTGGAATGAACTCGACTCAGACGTAATCAAACTCATGGAAACTGTTGACAAACTGAGCTCACTCTTAACCCAGAAAGAATTGTCGCTGAATAAGGACCTTAATAAGAATGAAGTCAAAGACTTAGTCCAAAACGAAAGGAAACTCAAAGAGAAAATCATAGACTTACGCAATAAAAAAAGGATCGGGATGTCTGTTCACAAAACTGGGACTGGAAAAAGATTAATGGTTTTCAAAGAGGGACTAAATACTTATCAAATTGAAAGTAAGTTCAATTCTTTTGGCATTTCATTTACTTTTCCTCAAATTGCTTATTAAAAATCGGAATCTTTTGATTATACGATCAAATGCTAGAATCAATTCCTACTCACAAACAACTTATTTCTAAAAACATTTTTGTTAATTCACTATTTACTTGAATTTAATTGAATTAATTTATTTTAATGCTTTGATTTACTTTTGACAAATTTATATAAAATAGAAAGAATGAGAAGAATTGAAGAAAAGCCAGAATTGAGTCGTGACTCAAATTAATATTGTATGCAAACCCTTACTTAACTCAATAAATATTTAAGTAATTGACTTATTTTCAGTTCCAATGCATTCCTGTTTTCACTGAAATTGCATTAAAAACTTTATTTGATGTAAAGCACAGCCATTGAAATGACACAAAAGTTTTAACTAATGTATTATCGATTCTAAATGTAATGAAAACATTCAAGAATTAGATCAGAGTCTAAACAATCGGTTTCTTTGGAATCAATTTAAACTTTGTTCAGTGATTACAAGACAATCATTTACCTTGAATTTAAACAATAATATTTCTGAATTTCCAAATATATTGAAGTCTCTGATCGATAAATGGATTGAAGCCATTAATTTCAAATTTCAAAACAACTATTTCATTATAAATGAATTACTATTGTAAGCGAAGCGGTCAAATCGGAAATAATTGGGTAAAGTGCTCTTTGACTCCCCGAAAATGAAAGGGAGAGACTAAGGAGAGACTAAGGAAAGACTAAGGAGAGACTAAGGAGAGACTAATCACAATTAACTAAAGTGAGTCTCACTTGTCTTCATTACTCACTATTTGACTGTTATTTTCAGTTCAAAAGGCATTTCTTTCGATTTGATTGCATTTGACGGTATCTATGACTCAGAATAATTGAATCTAAGAATTGCTCCAAACATAAGACTAATTTCCAAAAAAAGCAATTAATGGGAAAAATAAGAAAAAAGTCTCAAATATTTATGACTTATTTAGTTTTATTTAACGGAAGAAGAAAATAATTACTTAAAATATCCAGGAGTCAATTATTAATGAATAAGTCAAAGCTCGCGTCGGAACCGACTCAGAAGAAAGACATTAATCCTTTGTTAGAGGATATGATTTGCAAACATTTGTCTTAAATTAATTTAAGGCCAAAATAAATGAAATTCTGTTTTTCGTCGACAAAGAATTTAATTATAGAAATACTTAACATTTTGTGATTCAAACTCCAGATATGAATACTTTTTTAAGGAAAAGACAATTTTCGTCATCCAATCGATGAAAACGCAAGTCTACTGTTGTGAGAAAGGGATCACCCCTTCGACCAGTGAATAGACTGTTTGACAGACTTTCCAAACAGATTTTGAAATCGTGTCACAGAATTTTGAAAATCATTGAATTTCAAATGACTTCAATCATTTGATGACTACATTCTGAAAATCATTTCCAATTTATTTGATTTTATAAAACAACGATTTGTTTCAATCGATTTTATGTCGAATAATAAACGGTTTGAAAACAAAATGAAAAATCATGAAATTGTTTTTGGTTTTAGTTTTCCCTTTTATTACACTCCAATCGATCAATCGATGGACACGTTTTTCAAAATAAATTTGTTTTCAAATGAAAATCATCAAAGAGATGACAATACACACAAATTGCTCCTCTAGTACAGTTACCTACTATTGATTGAGGAGCATGCTAGTCTGTTAAGAGGCGATCAATTTGCTTTATTCTTTGAAGAGATGAAATTAGTCTAATTCATCATTTATTTTGATTTTAATATATTTTTCTCATAAAATCGATTAAATGTATTTAAATATTGCTTTTAGAGAAATAAATAATCGATATAATGATTGAATAGAATTCAGTATATTATTGGATAATAAAAAGAAAACCCAATTATTTCTTTCTTTTAATACGAATCAAAGCCAAGAATTAGAGCTTTTTCTTTGAAAAAAGTCGAGTAATCATTACGTGAGAAGTGTCTGAATTTCAAACCATTTGACATATAATCAAATATTTCATTGCAGTCATAAATATTTTTCAACAAGTTATTGAAGTTTTCAAAAATATTATTATGACTACAGTTATGGTTATGATCACAGATGCCGACTCAGGGGGAGGGGGAGGTCCAAACAATTTTTCCTATAGGGCAGGGTGAAATGGCTGCCAATTTAGTCTAAATCCAGTTAGTTTCGGCTTAATTCGGTTTAAATTGTCATAAATTACCAAAAAAGCCAAAAATATTTACCGCCGCGCCTCAGGTGACGTTAGGGGCGGGGGGTTCTATCCGCCAAAATTTTATGAGAAGGGGTCCAGTCTAGCAAAAAAATTAGGGAGATATTTTCCCTATACCCCAGTCCGCATCCGTGGTTAAGATTATGATTATGATTACGGATTTAGAGATTAATCATTACTTCTTTTACTGATATTCACATTTGAATGTCTATTGAGTCGATAGGTCTCAATGTTTTGCGAAAGACATCAGAATATTAGACAAATGAGAGAAACACAGAACCAAATGACTTATCATTATATAAATTAAAGGAATTCCAACGTTTCCTTCAAAGAGAATATGTTTGTGCTTTTATTAACGAATATAAGGAACGGCCAATATTTGAGGTGTTGTTCAATAGTTGTCAATGTGTTGGCCTTTATATTAGTTAAGAATTTCAGTTTGTATTGAATGGCCTTTCGTTGGGTTTAATGAAAATAGGAATCGCTGTAAAGAATAGCTAAGAAGAGATGAGAGATGTGTCTGTGCTGTGCAGGTGCTCTGTTAGAGCTGTTCCTATTGACAATACAGTTGCTTGTCATTTGAGTAAACAAGGCCAAACATATACTAACATGGTTGGTTTACAAAACAAGTATGAAAAATGGCTTGATTCAATTTTAATTAAGATTAAATGCAATCAGTTGTCAATGAAACTTAGTTTTGGGCTCATTTAGTGATTAAAAACTAATTAATAATAGATTTTCTTAATTCAATCATTTTTTCAGATAAATAGAATGATTTTTTGAGGAAAACCCTATTGAAAGTGAGAAGAGTCTACTTTTTTCTGAACTTTACTGAAACCATCACTTTTTCCATTGATATCTACTGTTATTAATGGAAATCCTGATTTTGTTTACCGAAAGCATAATTTTGGAGAATTAGTAGTTTACTAAACTGATGGTAAACTGTATTGTAATTCGGCACAAATGGTGGAGTGAAGAACGCATGCGATCAGATGCCAACACTCTCTCTCTCACTCTGTTTTGTCGTCGCGATGGTAGAGGTGTTCGGCTTTTCCACATTAGATCCACATTTGGAGTGTTGGCTTTGCTATGCTTTCCAATACTGACTGTTCTTTGCTATACCTGTAGAGAAGTCAAACGCCTCGGATAGCAATATGTGTTCTTTCGATGTGCTCTCAGTTCACACAACAGTGCATACAGTCTTCTAATTATTTTCATCACTCGTTTTCATCAATTGGATGACAAAAATTGTCTTTTCCTCAAAAAAAGTATTCATATATCTGGAGATTGAATCACAAAATGTTAAGTATTTTTGATAAAATTTTTACTTTTGTTTGAAAAAATGTCATTTTTTCGACTAATCGATGGAAAAACGAAAGAATTGCAAATTGCAAGCTTTGAATTGGAAAACTGGAGATGAATAGAAAAATGTGGTAGTTCACATAACTGTTCGCATAACTGTTGGCTTTTCAATTGAGAGCACAGTTCACAGCTTTACACCTGAATTACAGTTTGATTTTATTTAACAGTCGCTCGCATTTCAATTTCAATGGAAATATTTGTAATCGGATTGGAATCACATTCCTTTCAATCGATTCCTTTTGTCAAAACTTATGAACTGAGACTCGAATTGGCACTGAATTAGATGCGATTCTTCATTCTGTGCCATCTCTCAAATCGTTGGTTTCAACCAAAATAGAGGTTTTTTCCAATTAGTTATAAAACTGCGAAATAATATGAGGTTTAAGATGAAAACGAAGATTTCAGTGAATATAATTACTTCTTTGATGATTATTCCAGTGGATGGGTCAATTCAACCTAGCTCAGTCAAGCCCTCAGCTTACTTCAGATCTAACTAGAGTAAGAATACAAGCATTTGCATTTCTAACATTTGATTTTCTGTTATGTGAACTAGCTCATCATTTAAATAAGTTTTAATTTTTCTTAACATTATTTGATTTAATGAACCCCTAAAAAGATTATAGTCATTGTTGGGCCAAAAGTAGTGCACAAATCGTGATTACCATCGATCTAACAAATATTAAATCATCTTGATTAACAAGTTTTTGCCCTATGGGAGGTCAATGTTATTCGATGGTTTAGTTGTTGCATGATTACTCTGCTTAAGCCAATACCGAAATGCACTTTTCACTTATTGATTCTTACATTTCAGTAAACATAACATTTTGAAGTATAACTAGTTTAATAAAAGTTTGCCAAATCATTTTCATAAAAAACAACAACTTAGCTTGTTAATCCAGAACTGTGGTATTGCCAGAAACTTTTCGGAATCAACTGAATTCCTTTATCAGTGGATTTAGACTGAAAACTGAATAACAAGAACTGAGTTTCTGCTTGACATCGATGGCAAGTGATTATGATATCCAGTAATAAATAATAAGCAATAATCTGATAGAACTTTGAATTACAAGCATTTGTTTATTTAAACAAAAACTTCTATCCTAACGTTGTTTAACAGAATTTTAACATGGTCAAAATAAATATTGAGTGTTTCGGAAATATTTATTAGTTTTGCGCCACCTTTTCCTCAAATAAAGTCACCGATTGATTTAATGTCACAAATATTAAAGGGTTTGGTTAAGAGATGTGTTCCAAATGATTGAATAAAAGAGGTATTAATAATAGTATCATGGTATTGTCTGATATTATCATATTATGATAATCAGGACTTTGCATGCGTTTAATGGTATCGTTTTCTATGGTTTCTGTTGTAAACCATTCATCTCTTTCTATATAATTAAGTTTTGAGCCAAAAAACGTTTTGAATTTATCACAAAATTTGTTATTCATTTAGATTCGATGCTTTCAAAAGATGTAAAATTATTTTAATATATCTTATGATTTATTTCATAAAATCCAGACATTTGTTAAGAGAGGAAAAACAATTGATATGAATATAAAACATATAACTTATATACGATATAAGGAATGGTTTAATTGCTTAAACTTTTCTTCTGAGGAAATGATTGGAAACTCTTAGAAGAGATTTATTAATATATGAAAGACTTGACTCTCAAGAAGTGTTAGTTTGAGTGACTATATTGTCGTAAAAGATATGATTGCGGCGAATGTGCTTAGAGTTGAATTAGTGGTGAGCGCTAAGAAGTACTGGAATCGGTCTTCGCTCCAATGGTTCGAAAGTAATGGAGCAAAATGAAAATTGCATGGTGCTTTGCATAGTGCATCGGTAGTGGTATTGGTCTCGACTTTTTAATTTTGATTTTACGGTGAGTTAATACTCTTTTGGACAGCTGTCAGAGTGTTTGTTATGAATATGTTTTAAGAAAAGTGTATCAAAAGTGAATTGAGAGCTGACATCAAACAAAGTGTATGTAATTTAGCCCCAAAACTAATGGCTATAATAATAGAGATAATTGTTAGCTAATGCTATAAACCCAGCGATGATTATATTATCGAAATGCATAAAATCATTTGAGGCTTAAAGCCTACCTCAACAGTAGAAGAGGAGACCAGAGTAGGAGCTCATTGTACTCATCAATCCATAGATCACTATAGCAACTGACGAGTGACGTCTTACTTGCTCTCCAAGAGTTGGATCCGATAAGAATTAAACTCAAATTATTATTGGGTCTCAAAATCGTTTCGAATTTTTGCCTCACAATAGCCCTATATTTAGACCAAATTCTCTTTCTATCACTCATTAAATGAAAACCCGGTTTGGAATTCGATAGTGATTTCACTGAAAGAGTTTAGACCCTGTTGTTTGTCATTAATTCCAGGAGCAATTATTTATTTGACTGACGCCATTACACTCTTGAAGATTTAGTTCACTTCAAAAACCATGAAAAGGTTGGCATAGCTTTGAGGACGGCATCGATGGCACTCTCTTCTCATTATATCCTATTCTTCGACTCACTTATTCTGATCTCAATTCAATGCAATTTGAAATTCAAATCCTTTGAAAATCAAAACCGTTTTCCATAGAAATAACTAATATTATTAAATATTTAATGTTTTTAAACCTAATTGTTTTGAAATAATTAATAAATGTCTTAAATTAGACGAAAATTTTGAGTAATTTTTGTATCAATTATTTTATATATATCTGGCTTTTAATGATTTAGTTTTGAATTTCATCGCAACGTTTTTAAGACTTATTATATTTTTCAATAGAATAATATATATGAGTATTAAAAGCGATTTCATTATATTTCGTTAGCAAAACAATAATCGGATTTATCCTAAAACTAAGTATTTGTTAGTTTAGTAAAAAAGCATTTCACTCATCCGTAAAGAATTTCTAATAATTTTTATTGATTTTTATATTCCTTTCAAATTAAATGCTATTTCTATGGAATCAATGAATTCATGGATTATTTTGATATAAATATCCCATTCGATGAAAGCTAAAAATTCAAGTGAGACCAGAAATTTGTTAAAAAATTGTTCCTGTGGGATTTCCATTATTCAAAATGGCCTCTCCATTAGATTCTTGCACTTTTCAATTTTTAAAATAGATTATTATATTTTAAATACTAAATAAATAAACAGAAATTTTAGTCAAAACATTTCCGGAAACTCTGATATAAAGGATTTAAGAAATTTCTAAACTGCAAACACTTGTTGTGAGAAATTGATTGCACAGATTCTCCCATTCAAGTAAACTAGTAATTCATCACAAAAATTCAATTTAACCAAAAATACTTTCTATACTAAGACTTTCAGGTCATATAAATTTTGCTTTTTATCTGTTAATCACTATTTAATTTGAAAAGACCATCAATGACCAGGGACGATCAAGCACCTTCAGTCAGTGAGGGGGGGGGGCGACAAAAAAAATTAGAGATAAGGGTCAGAGTGGGTATTTCAATTTTTAAAAACTCGACAGACCTAGTGCTTGTCTATAGACGTAATGTTGAAGAAAATTTTCAGCTCGAGGAGGGATAGAGACATAGCAAAAAAAGTACTTTTCCTGACCAAATCGAGGGGGGGGGGGTCCCGTCGACCGAAAATTTCAGGGGGGGTATTTTGGCTATACTCCCCTTTGGGCATCACTGATCAATGACCATGCTCCATCTTTGTCATATCCAATAAACCAATTATTAAAATTCACTAATAAGTTGACTGAATTACTTTAAAATTCGTGTTTTATTCATTTTTGATAGATTGTTCAATTAATATTTAAGCCAACCATGGGTACCTTATGGGACAAACCTAGAAGCATTTTTAATTTGAAATAAAATTTTAATCATAAAATATGATAGATTAATTATTTTATTTAATCAGTTGAAAGCCTCTCCATTATTAAATCGCTATTCTTTCCATTATGAAAATGATCTAGTACTTTGACTTCAATTAATGAGAATAGAAATGAGTTAGTTTGAAATTTTCATTAAAAAACTTGAAATTATGTTTGAAAAGTGACATCAATTTAATAGAATTGAAAATTAAGTTTTCTGTTACACAGAATTTAAATCAATTATCGAAATCCAATTTGATTTTGGAATTAAGTCAATTAAAATGAAGAGAAAACTTTTTCTTAAAATAAGATTTTCTGTAAATCTTTTCATTTTATAGAATCAATTAATTATTTTTCAAATCTTTTTTTCTTTAAAAGCTTTAAAAAAGTTGACGAAGAAAACAAAATTATAGGGATTTTGAGATGATTTCAGATTCAGACCATTTCATGAACTTTTAAATCGAAATAATTTTTTCCTCAATTCAATTGACTAGAGTTGGGTCAGAGAAATATTCCTTTAGAAGAATTCAGAGAAACTTACTCGATTCGATATTTGATCTTGATTATTTGCATAAGAAATATTATTAAAAATACTTATTAAATATATTTAAAAATAAACCAATCAATGGAAGCATAAAAAGTTAGCTAAAAAGATGCGGTGAGCTAGCTCAAATCATCAAAAGTATATAAAATATAGTATATAAAAAATATATCAAAAGTATATATGGTTTTGAAATAATAATAATATATTATCTGATAAAAGATCAACCTTTGTAATTTGCAATATTATGTTGTTTTTATTATTACCTATTCAGACAACTTGTCAGCAAAGAAAAACAATTACACTTTGAATATAATAAATTTTATTGAGCATGTTAAAAAAAAACTTTAATAACTTATCTATGATAAAAGTCTTTAATGAATTAGAAATGTTTTTTTTTCAATTTGCTGGTCTTCTATGTTTATGAAATTTAATTTTGTAATATCAATAAAACTCGGATTCGAAATAGTTAGCTTGCTTAATTTGGTAAACTTTCTCCTCTATAATAATAATAATACGTAGAAATATTTGTGAGAAAGAAATGATTATTTCTTCGATTCAACACTAACTTAGTTTTGTGACATTTGAGTTGACTCAAGGTTTAATTTCATCAATAATTTTATTGAATTAGTTTTAATTGATTTTATCTCTAATTATATAAAACTCTTTCCTCTTTTCTAATTCAGAAGTTTCTATACGTAAGTAAAGGACATAAAAAACAGTTTACTTATATTTGATGTATATTTGGAAATAGCATTGACTCGAATGTCGTTGGTTGGGAGCATTCTCTAGTGTTGTGATAGTTTATATTCTGTCCCCAAAGTACTACCATTTCCTTCCTTTGGAGTAAACCTTAATCGAAGTTAATTCTCGTTAATCGCTATACGGATACGAATTGTGTCTCTAATAATAAGTCAAATAAATTATTTCAATTTTTTCAAAATATTTTTCTTCATTTAATTAATTGTTTTATGTGTTTCACAAAATATTAAATGTTTAATAGTCGTCGGCTCTACTCTTATGACTTTAAGTTATGAGCCATTGGTTATGCAATTTATTCACTACGAGTACTATTTGTAAGACTCATCTAAAATTGTCTTGAACAATTTTGTGTTTTATTCGCCGCAAACTCTCCACTTACGACTAAAACGTAGAAATAGTTTCACATTGGAATATCTGAATTTCTTCGTTGCCTTCAACTTTGAATATTTGACTTGGATCATTAATTTTGTTTACAATTCATTTGTGGATGACCTGCAAGAATATCACTCCTCTTGATCTGCAACAAAAATTCATGAATTGTAAGTGTATTCAAAAATAAACTCCTCGTTACTGACGTTTTGAGCAAAAAAGCAATAATTGATTGAATTTTACTCATGAATGGAATAAGAATATCGTTTTGGAGGAAAACATCAAAATAAGAGTAATTTTTGTTATTTTCCTGAATTACAAACAAATATAATAGACATATGACTCGAAATTTTGTTAATAATTGAGTTCTTTGTCGAAAACAAATTCGGGTTATTAGCCGTTTGTTGGACACAATAATAGAATAACTATGGCTTCAAATAATCTTATTTAATGAACTAATTCATTGATTTATTGCTCAGATATTGGGAAACATGGGATCCATTTATTTGTTAGAAATTAATTTATTGGACTTTCTTTTGATAAACCAATAGAACACAGGTTTGGCTCCGAACCAAAATAATATACCAATGAATCAATTTATATCACAAATCATTACTTAGATTAAGGACTCTCTCTCTCTCTCTCTCTCTCTCTCTCTCTCTCTCTCTCTCTCTCTCTCTCTCTAT
>JAQGBD010000459.1:0-30020 GCA_034698165.1 Punctoribates punctum | reverse complement strand
AATAAAAGACAAGACTTGTGTTCTCTCTCTTTGACAACTTCTATGACAACTAATTCTGTTTTATTAGTTATATATTGAGTGAGAAATGTTTAAATCCATTCATTTGTTGTCAGCGTTGGCTATAATTCACACAATATTTGGTAATTATTTACTATACTTCTGACGCTTTGTATTACAGTTAGTATTGCAGTGAAAAACATTTCATTGAAGACTTGTTTTGTCTCTATTTTGACATTTTTTTGATATCATTACAGGAGTTGTCTTTCAGTCAATAAGTGCGCAGAATATGAAGTCGACGGTAGAGTCCGGATCTCTTCAGTTTGGACTTAAATTAGACAAATTGTTGTCATCTGATTCACAGAATGTTGTTTTCAGTCCATTTTCATTGTCAACAGCGCTGGCAATGACTCTATTGGGTGCCCACAACCGGTCCGGAGAAGAGCTCTCAACCATTTTATTCGGCAAAAGTATTAGTGTCGATGAATACCAGTCTTTGGCGAAGGAATACCAGATTCTTGTGGACTGGTGTTTGAAAAGCAACGGACAGGTCTTGAGTTCAGCAAATTTTCTGTATTCGCACAAAAATTATCCGATTTTAGAAAACTATAAACAAATGATTGAATCGAGTTTTGGCGGAAAATCGCGAGAACTCGACTTCATTTCCCAAAACAAGGAATCGATAGACGCCATCAACAAAGATATAAGTGATGCCACAAAAGGCAAAATACCGACTCTTTTCGATCAGATCGATGTGAACACGAAAATGGTTTTGGCGAACGCCCTCTACTTTAAAGGGTTGTGGAAATCACAGTTCAAAAAGGAGTTCACAAAGAATCGCAAATTCACTACAAATGACAAGAAGGAGATCGAAGTCGAGATGATGTTCCAAAAGGGGAAACTCCCGTTCGGTTATAGCGAGGAACTCAATTCATATGCCGTTCAATTGCCTTATAATGAGAGTAATGTTGTTATGGTTGTAGTCTTGCCCGAAGAGACGAGTTCTGTGTCAGAGCTAAAGTCCAAACTAACGCCTCAATCTCTGGAGCAACTCCTCAAACAGATGGGTCAGCACAAAGTGGACCTCTATTTGCCTAAATTCAAAATTGAGTCCACATTTCCATTGATTCCGATTCTGAGAAAAGTTGGAATTCAAGAAATATTTAACGAAAAGACCGCAAACTTTTCGGGCATTACTTCAGACCCGTTAGGCCTTTATGTCGGGGATGTTATACAGAAAGCAGTGATTGAGGTCAACGAAGAGGGCACCGAAGCGGCCGCCGCCACAGGTATTGATTTTTGCGAAAAATTGTTAAACATTTAAATGAAAGGAATTAATGGTTTCTATTTGAAAAGGTGTGGCATTTATGGCCCGTTCCTTGGACTTGACGGAGCGCTTCGAAGCCAACCGTCCCTTTATGTTCCTATTGATCAGTAAATATGATTCCAACAAAAATATGATTCTCTTCAGCGGAACCGTCAATAATCCGAAAGCATAATGAGATTCAAGCGATTCGTGTTTTGGAAAATCATTTATTTTTCTAATGAATCGCAACTAAACTCATAACAAATGAGTCATTAATTTATTATTTATTTTTCAATTGTTTAGAAAACATTTCGAATAAATTATTTTTTGTCTTCAATTCATTTCCAAATAATTTCAAAGTTAAGAATAATTCCCTATTTTTTGTAATATTTTTTTCTGCAAATAAACGAAAATAATTTAGTTTTACTTGAATTACATGAAAACAGTTATATCTTATCATAACTGTTGTCGTAAATGATTTATTTGAGTCTCATTTTCAATAATAACATAATTTGAAGGATTGATATTAAATCAGAGATGCCCAAGCTGTTCGGCTCAGGGCTTCGCCCACAAAATTTCAGGGGGGGGGGTATTCCGGGCTATATCCCCCTTGGGTAAGCCTTATTAATAATTAAATCAAAACTTTGATCCAACCGTTTGTTATCTATAACTCAATTTAATTGCATTTCAATTACATTAAAGAGCATTAAATTAATTAAATTTTAGATAAGTCTATAAATTAGTAAATTCTATATTAAGTCTAAAGAATGAGTTATAGATTTGGGTTATGTTAGAATGTGAGCTCTATTATGACCATGCTACATTTCCTACATTCGCTACATTGAGGATAAGTGAGCAGTAAATTGAATTCTTGTTTCTAAATGTAATTCGTTTTGTGTCAACAAAATGAATGTCAGTCTCAGAAAAGTGGTTTTCAGAAATGATCACCACTTTTGACCTATTTTCAAGTGATGAACACTTGAGAAGAATAATGTGTTGTTATCGATAGGGATATGCGATGAGAGCACAGCCACAGCACAGCCTATGTTTTGATGCCATGAATGGGCGTTCACTCAACTCTCAAAACATTGCATTCAATTGAATCACTAAATCAATGATTTCTTCTTAATTTCAATTTGATTTCGGGACAGAGTTTTTGCAAATAAGAGTCAAATGAGTAAAGAACCCGATGGTTGGATCAGAGTGTTTGAAGTGATTGAACCCCAAAGACATAGAAATGGATTTACTGTTTATAAAGTGGTTTCAAGAGTTTTCCAAAAGAACTCAATCGAAGGGATCACCGAAATCGTGACATTCAAACGGTTTTCGGAGTTCAAGAAATTACACAAATCTCTGAGTGGTTTACACTCTTCGCTGCATTTGAAGGGAGTTTTTCCCTCTTTTCCCGAAACCAAAGTTTTTGGTCGATTTGATACCGAAGTCATCGAAAGTCGTCGACAATCGGCTCTCGAATTATTGCAGTTTTCGGCCAAATTTCCGCCACTTTTCACGAGCAGTGTTTTCGTCAAATTCTTCGAGAATTCTGTGACAAACTTTACCACTATTTCCAAACATCATGTGATCGATAGCCCGACCAACGAAGACAATCATTTGCCACAACCTCTGGAACCAAATCTGAATACAAGTGATAACTTGAGTCAAAAAAGTGGTGACAATTGTAGTGAAGGCAATAGTTATTACTCGACTCCAATCCATTCCATCGATGATTCACTTAATCGTCAAAATTCAGACACAATTAAAAGTGATTTAAAAGAATTCGATCCTTTGGTCAAAATAGAAGACAAGTCACTTGAATTGCCAGAAGAGAAGAACTCAGAGGAATGGCTAATATATGCGATTCAGTCGTGTGATAACGAAAACAAAGAATCAGTAGAAGTGAAAGCCGTCACTAATGGCAGTGAAGACATTTCATTACCGGAACCGTTCGCCGGAACACCAATTGAAGAAACAAATGAAGAAACGGTTCAAAAAACAAATCCAAAGCCTGAAGTATTAATCAATGAATTTAGTATTTCCTGTGATACCAAAGAGATTCCAGAATCAGACGTCTCTCTCGACGACAATACAAATTCAGTTCCGAATTACAGCGAAACAATTGAAACAAATGACACTTATCTGTTAGACGCGGCCATAATCTTAAGACAGGCCCAACAGTATGAAGAGAACAGTGAGTGGGAGCCATCATTCGAGTCGTATAAGTGTGCGGTCGGTATTCTTCTGCAGGGAGTCGTCAACGAAACAGATTCAGAGAAAAAGTCTTCAATCAGGAGAAAGACATTTCAGTATTTGACGAGAGCTGAGCACATCTTTGACACTCATTTGTCTCAAACAAACTCATTCCATGCGAGCCGTCGCTGGGCTCCGGACAGTCCTTTCAAGTCATTGAACGCATCTCTACTTCAGAGTTGGTTCGGTTCTCCTCAAGAATTATCTAAATTCAAAGTCATTGGTCTTTCAAATAAAGTTCAAATAGTAAGCGATTTGACGACAAATAATATTTTTGTAATTAAAGTCATTTATAAGTCAAGTATTTTGAATAATAACAACAATTTGTCGAAACAATTGAGGGCCGACTCATTCAAGTCGTCGCACAGTATTTTCCCGAATGACATCCCATTTATGGCACAAATTTATAGGATTTTTAAGACAGAATATGCGTTATATCTTCTGCTGGAATATGCAAAGGGAGGTAAACTCTGGGATAAGCTCTCGACAAATGTCAGTAACAACTGTTCGCCCTGTCCTGACTGTATGTTTGCTTTTGATGATTCCGAGACTGAGCTCATTGCAAGCCATCCATATAGTGGAAGACGAATATCCAGAACACAATCTGAATGCGGAACCACTGCTTTCGGCGATAATCATATGAATAGTATTTATGAGACTATAAGCGAAACCCATGTCTTCAAGAAATGCCAATCAGTTGAATCGGTTTCTCCATCGGAAAGTCTGGCCAGCATTGAGTCCATTGATTACGATATCACGTCTTCTAAGAGTTATTCTACGCTTTGCAATAACTATGCACTCTCTCAGCAGAAGGAGTCAGACCACTCCACTCTCGCCGACTGTCGACTCAAATACATTTCCGATTCCATCGAAAGTATTGATTCGATTAATGAATGCGATTCCAAGTCTATGGGCTATCATTTGGCAAACAAAGAGGGGATTCACTCCTCATTAAATCGGACTCAAAGACAATCATCGACAGAGAGTTTAGGTATAACCGGACTCTTAGCCAAAGCCAGGGGTATACTCAAGAATGTCGACCAAACATTAAATCTGACCAAATATGTGACCAAAAGCACAAAACCCATCAAAACTGTTGATTTGAGGCCATCGAAGTCAGAAATGACGCTATCATTGAAACAAAATCAGAATATATCTGAAGTATTCCATCAAATGGATAACCAATGGAACTGTTGTTCTGATAGAATGCCAGTCAGTGAGGAAGAGGCGAGAGTATGGCTCTCGCAGATTGTCCTCTGTTTACAACATTTACACAAATTAGGAATCGTTTACTGCGATCTAAAAGCAGACAATTTATTACTCAATGAAGACAACAATCTCTGCATTTCTTATAAGTGTTTTTGGAACGAATCGCCGTTCGATGGCATCGACGAGACGGCCAGAGACCGCCTCTATGTCGCGCCCGAGATCTTAAAAGCGGATAAAGTTAATGAACTGTGCGATTGGTGGACGTTTGGGGTTCTCGCCTATGAAATGCTCACCGGAAGGGTATATCCTCTCATTCAATATCATTATTTGATTTCATTTAACTTTGTTCGCAGTCTTTGGTATCTTATTATCCAAATGGTATCACAAGTCATACAACCATTTATTATCCGGTTTTTGTGTCTTTGGAGGCAAAAGATCTGATAAATAAAGTATTTTTGAACTTATTTTCAATAAATATTCACTTATTATCTCATTATCTGATTGACAGCTCTTACAACTGAATCCGTCTGAAAGACTGGGACGACACGGATCTGAAGAGATCACAACTCATCCCTTCTTTGAAGGCATTAATTGGACGAATCGTTAACTTATTATTTGTTTTTCTAAATATTTTTTAATTTCTTTTTAATTTGAATAAAATATTTACGAATTGATTCAACTTTTTTCTAATGGCTTTTTGTAGTTCTTTGAGATCTCATTCGGGTATTGAATTTCATAAATATAAACATATTCTTGAAAACTATTAAATTAATGCATTTCTGTCATACGATATATCTTGGAATCAAAATAAAGACTCAAATTTACGCCCAAAAGGATTGTAAGGAAACCATTGATAGAAAATCAGTTTTCGCTTATAAACAGATTTATGTGTATTTCGATGACAATAATTATCGGAATAAATGTAATAATCGGACAATAAATTCAAAATTTTTAATTAACCAAAAGTTGTTTAACTTCTTGAATGTGGTTTTATTATCATTTTTATAAATCTATTTCAGAATAAAAGAAAAATTTGTTATTTTTGAAAATAAGTTCATTTTGTGAATAATTCGAATAAAGTTTTAAATTTATAAAATCTGTAAAAGTATCTAGCTCCCATTACCTGCAATGACTGTTTGCCCCGAAATTCTTGAATAATAGTCTGCTATTAATTGAGTGAATTGAGCCGCAAAATGGTTAACATTTGGTTGAGATAAACAAATATAGAGATTACGACTCCTTTACTGTCCTATCGACAGTTTAAATGCAATGCAAAGTTATCTAGATGCTTTATAACCAAAATTTCCCAAATTAAAAGATGTTGAAATCAATCTGATAAATGACATGGTTGAAATAAATTGCAAACATTTGTTGTGGTGTTAACTAACTGAGCAAACTATACATTCTTTCCTCCAATGATTACATTCATTTCAATTAATTATTCATTAAATGAATCGGTTTTTAAATAATTGATTGAAAAATACTTCAAAATCTGGTGAAGTAAATGAAGTAAACAAATGAGTCGACAAAAACCCTAAACACGTATTGCGTAACGCTTTTAGCAAACAATCAATCGCTTGAGAGGGGAGTCACCAGACCTGCGCTCAGACGGCTTTAAAGGTCTGTCTGTCGGCGACTCCGCCCCTAAAACATGTGTTTTTCAGTTAACTTTCACTTCTTTACTACGACTACACGTGTTGTTGATATTAATGAGGGGATCGTCTCTTCATTTACTGAATACCATTTCTAATGTAAACAATAAATTCCTTGGAGTTAAATATCCGAGCAATTTATCCATTTATCAAATAGAGGAGAGGGTGTATCACACGAAGAAGTCGTCAACACTTACTAATTGAACGATTAATCGAAAGACGCTGAAAATATTACACAAATTTAAACTTATATTAACAAGCAGAAAAGCAAATAGCAAGGTGCAAAACATGCACAAAATATTAAATGCGAGGCTTTCTCGGAGTCGTTAACTAAAACTGTTTAAATCAATTGATTTGAATAAAATTCTGATTTTAAAGCCGAGAAGTGTTGCGACAAATAAAGAGAGACTCAGTTTTGTAATAATAAGTTCGTTATTAATGTTATGTAAAACATTCCCTTCACTCAAATGATTGAAATTAATATTTCATTAATCGTTAGAACAAATGTTTTTTGACGAATATCACAGAAACGTATATTTACCCAAAAAATCAATTATAGATTAATCAATAGTTAATTGTTCTCATTATTTAGTTATAATATTTATATGAGTTATATATAATTTTAGTGATTATTTTAATGTGTATTTCGTAATGAATTTCAAGTATTTGTTTATATTCCTATCAACAGAAAAGTAGTCCTAAATATCAAACTATAGACCATTAGAAACACTTTAGAAAAGACTTAAGCAATGGATCCAAAGACAAGTTATGCACAAATTTTTTTCCATAAACTTAGGATTAAATGATATTTAGCTTAAAATTAAAATAAATTCTCAATCAGTCGATATTCGAGTCATTATTTACTTTATAATTATATATGAAATTCAATTCTAAAATAATTTGACAATAATTTTATAATAATGTAAATCACTTTTATATTAATTAAATTGAAAAACATTTTCCAATTAAACGGTATGTTTGAGCCATTAATCGGCAGTTGAATCACACAAAAAGCAATTTAATACCAATTAATATACAATTAGAGCTATAATTAAGTTAAAAACACCCTTTCCTTCAATAGTTCATAAAGTGATTTGTTTTTGTTTTTTTTCGTATAAATAATCAAAACTATTTCTTATTTAGTTTTATATAATTATAATCCCATTATTCCTATTAATACTCATTCGTCTTATTTCGCAAAATGTATTAATTTTTTAAAATTATTTTCTTTTTTAAATCTATTTTTTGTGTGAAAGTGTTTTACATATCATTTGCTTTTATTATAACACATTTTAAGTCTTAATATCTTTTACTTTAGTTTTAGTGCTCTATAAAAATGGGAACAAATGGTGAAAACAAATGTTTGAGAAATAATTGAAAAAACGTTTCGACAATTTGTTTGAAAATTATATTCAATTAATAACTTGATATCAATTTGATAACTAATTAAAAGATGTATTCGTTTAGTGTTTTAGTGTTTAATGTAATGCAGAGGCACTCAAACTACAGATCTGTAGATCAGTTCAATGATAAAACAAATGTGTGTCTCATTTGAAGAATTGAAGTCGAGTTCTGAAGAGTTTGGAATTTTGTCGAAAGTTAAGAGATTGGATGGCGACTGACATGCGATAAATAATAACCTTGCTAAAAGCAAGAGTACCAACTGATAGAGAGAGAGGATGTCTTAAAAATAATGTTCGGTTTTGTTGACTGTTTTCTGTTGAGACAAAATGGGGTACAACTGATGGATGTCTTGATTTGAAAAAACGATCGCATATTTGTTTTGAATGAGTTTGTGATCGAAATATGTGTCAAACAAATAACGGGAAAGACTTTGGGATTTGAAAAAAGGTTATTATATATAATGCTATGGATGTTATCGACAGAAAATAATGATATAATTTATAAAATGCTTTTTGATTCAGTTTTTTCTTAAATAAACAATTGCTTTGACTATCAATTCAGTGATCAATTGATTTGTTTTTCTCATTAGAATTGGATTTAATTTAATTGAATGTAAATAACGTTTGTCTTTAATTAATTATCGGAAGCTATCATTTGAATCATTATTTAAGCCTAAAAATTATATTCTTCTCCTAATTCTTAATTATATTCTTTCAGATTTGATAATAAACTAAATAAGAGGCGAAACTGAGAAATATAACAATTTTTAAATACATTTAAATATATATATAATATATTAGAAATTTGAAGAGCAATAAGAGGTAAAGGCGTTAAGAATTAGAAGAGAAGAAGAGATAGTGGTTTAGGTCTGCAAAGAGTCTGCAAATAGTGAGACATAGGAAGCGAACAAATTCTAAATACAATAATAATTATAACAACAAATTAATCAAATATTAATTATTTAAATTGCTTGTTGACTTAGCCAAACACCAGGACTTAAACAATGAGCGAATGGGAATGAAAACCACAAACAGGCACTCAATATAGTGTTAAAAATAAAGCATTCAATCAGTTATTAATTTAATTATATATATAATATAGTTCTGTAAACCATTATAATAGTTAATAATCAATAATATTATTAATAATTGAGAAACAAAACGACAGAATTTACTCTTCACTTGATTTTAAAGGAAAGCGAATATCGAAAGAAACAAAATAAAAGATAACTTAATGTATGTCCTCATACCTCATACCTCTTAATTGTGTCTAAAACAAAGATAAATCAAAAATAACTTCTTTTAAATAATAATTAATTAATTAATAATAATAATAATAAATGTCAATTCAAAAATGTTTTTTTTGCGGCAAATAATGAATAGGATTTGATTCGGATTTTTGTTAATCTTTAGAAAAATCTATTTTCAAATACGAATCGATTTCAAGGATCAGTTAAAAAGTCTATTATCGCCTTTTGGCCAAATGTCTGGTGTATTGGCATTAATCGAATAACTAGTTTTCAACGAATTGATGTCTTTGTGGTCTAATGTTTGTGTTTATGTGTATTAATGTCTGAAATGTTGTGGCAATCATTGAAGTTCTGATATATCACCGAAACAGATAAGTCGTTTCGATTCGTCTTAAAGGAGGTCTCGAATCGACTCATCTTAGAGTTAATGTTGAAAAGGAAAAGAAAATTCAATTTAAATTATAATCAAATAATTCATGGGTTGTTCCCCTAATCAATGAGAGGAACGACTGTTTGTGGCATTAGTTTAGATGTGATTGAAATTTGCACAACAATTGTATTAATGTTTTGTTAGAATTTGAATCCAATCGACAAAAGACGATAACAAATGTGAGAACAGATTCCTTGAACACACGGCACAACTGACGAACGAATGGCGCCCACCCTAGCGAAGGACAGTGCCCAGGGAGGCGTTCTGTCGGGCTCGCTTCGACTCTTCGTCCTGAATCTGCTGTTCAATCAGGTACTGAGCCGTTGAGACAGCATTGGAGGTGCCGGTGATGGTCACAATGCGATTGCGAGTGCCGGGAACAAAGATCCCTTTCTTCGATATCTGGATGTTGGCGCCCGACAACCGCTGTATTTCTACCAATGACTTCCCTCCGTGACCTAGAATTGCACCGACAATGTTGTCGCCGATCTCGACCTCAATCTTTGCACTGCCTTCTGCCTGATCAGCAGGGGTGGGGCTCTTACGCAAAGCGCTGGGACTATGGAGACCTGTTCCCAAACCAAATGAATTGTTATTTATAGGCATTGGCGGCGGTCCCGTAGAAATGCCAGTTCCCGGAGAGCCTAATGATGGCGATGAACGACGAAATGGATCGAAAGTAGAGCCGTCAGGCATTTGAAGTCTGTCCTGTCGGGCACCGGTAGGCGAACCAAAGCCTGTATGACTCATACTCATTCCTGATATACTGCTCCCCACAGAGCCAACCGGTCCGAACATACCGTTGCCACCATTTCCGGCAGAATTTTGAGAAACATTATTACAGGGGTTCTGATCGAGACCGGGAACACCTGTGGCCTGCGATGTATATAAAGTTGCACTTTGTTGAGGGTTAACGCCTCCCATTTGAATACCACAGTTGTTTGTAGGCGTTCCGGCCATACTCATACTTAATCCACTGATCATAGGCGCACCATTCACTGAGTTGAACATCCCTCCCAGTCCTAAGCCGAGGCCCAACATTCCATAGTTGGCCAAAGTATTCATTGCGGAACATATTTCAGAGACGGCGTCTTCATTATAACCACAACTTCTTAACATTGCTCTCAGGCTTTCGATCATTTGGGCCGGATTTCCAGATGAGACAGTGGCCGGACTTAGACCAACACTACTGAACTGCATAACACCTCCCGGTGTTCCCGTATTTTGAGGACTATTGAAACTATTGGTCAGAGTAGGGCTCAGACTATTTAGACTCCCGTTTGAGCTATAACTGGGGTTACTGTTAGTGACCGCGGAGTTGCCACCACTGGAACTGCCAGCGTTTGCATACGGAGAGCCCGTCGGGTTGAAGTTAGCCACAGGACCGGTCACATCGGCATAACTCACGTTCAGACAACTGCCACTCTGTGGGTCCTCAACTATTTTGGCGATAATCATTGCACAGGCCTTCTTGTTGTTCTCAATCTCCCCGATCACAGTTATGCAGCGCTCGGCCAATGCGTGATCCCTCGACTTTTGTGATATCTGGACGTAAGCGCCGGAATCTTCTTTGATTTGTTTGATAAAACTGCCCCCTTTGCCGATTATCATACCGGCGGTGCTGTTAGGAACCAGTATTTTAACCTAAGGAACAGTCAATCGCCAAACTTAGAGATCTGTTCAATGCCGACAAGCAATGAGTCGGTACCTGTTTTTCTCTCTCCGCCGGCTGTTTGTGATCAAAATCAATGGCAATCTTAGCGTTGGGGTCGGGTTTCTCTTTAATCTTCTCCATAATGAATTCGTGTATTCGGAGTACGCCGTCGACACTCCCGGAAATGAGACAAACCCTTTCAGTAGTGCCTGTAATTCGAGATAAATAATCAATATATGAATTTGAGTCACATTTCAATAAATACAATAAACGAACGAATTATGGAAATCGATAACAAAATGACAGAAATAGTGCTAAGAATACAAAAATCAGATCAATACTGACCCGGATAGAAGTCATTAGCCTTCGACATTTTGACCCTGGCATTTGTATCCTTTTGTAATTGAGCTATAGTTTCGCCGCCCTTGCCAATGATGGCGCCGGCGGCCACTGCAGGCACCAGTATCTTAAAGTGATAACTCTGTCCATTATTTCCGGCTTAAATCAAACAAAACATTAGTTAATTTTGGAACCATTTCTGGCAATCAGTGGTTATATAATTCAATTGAATTAAATGGCAATAAAGAGATTTGATTGGAAACGGTGTTTGATGTCATAAAACTGTAGTGAAGGTCATGTCCTGTCATAAGAGACTAATTTATGGCTCAAGTATTTCGTTTGAATTATAAGTGAAAACATATTAATTAAAAGAAGTCAACAGATATTTGTCTGCCGTTTGGTGGTGTAGAGAGGGAAAGGGAGGACACATACCTGGTTGTTGTGGTGGAGAATAGCTCATTTGCTCAGTACCAAACCAGAGATGCTGTACACCATCTACGAAACAGATAGACATTGATTAGAGGATGAGTGCAAAGTTCAACCCAATTCATATTTGAGTACAGTTGGGATCCATTAGATAAGAGTTTGGGTTTGAATGCCATATCATATGGCGAACCGAATCGCTATTTAAATGTCAATATGGCTTACAAACCAATGATCAAGTTCATTTAATAAACAGAAATCAGAAATTGATAGTTGACAAAATTGAGTGCCATAAAAACGGGGCACTACTAATGGTTATTAGGGTTGTACCGAATTAATCACAATGAGGGCACTGTTGGGTCTAAATTATATAACTTGTTAAATGTCTCTCTGGAAACAAATACATATACTGTATATACAGTTAAAAGGCATACAAAATGATTATGTAATACAACGAACAGAACTGAAAGAAAGAGAGGCAGAGAAACAGCAATGAATTGGATATTCACTGCATTAGTATTACTCAGATTATCACAAACGCAGGTCTGATAAGAATGCAAACCAATTGCTGTCTATTTGAAGACAATTTTGAGGACATCTCAAGCCTTGATTATTCAATTTTCTTACTTGAGTATTGATAGACAGGAAAACAGTGACGGCCGGAGCGGACCAAAGGATAAAATGGATGATATGGTTAGTTGGACTGCAACAACATGTTCACCATTGATGACTGGCTCACGAGCTCAGCACAGATAGCAATGCAATGTTAGTTACTGTACGAGTGTTCGCAAAGCCTACTAAACAAGTCATGTTATGCCAGTGCTATGTCTGTGTTATTCACATAACTGCCAACATTTTCCTCGACAGCAAGAGCTGCAAAACTACTATTTGACTAATACTTCAAACACAGGACTGCCTAATAAAAACCCCACAAAAATTGCGAAAAATATTACATCAAATTATTGTAATTCAAATCAAATACAATCAAAGGATAGCTTAACGACAAAAACTAAGGTATAGTCAAAAGCCGGCACAATATTGTCGACCATTTAGACTGACAGCAGTTTCTTAACTTCTGATTATTAACCGAAAGCATAAACTTATGCAAAGCCTGTCCTGAATAGCATTGAATTTTTGCAAAATTAAAATCAGAGGTATTTCCAATCACTATCAAACTGTTTACTCCTAATAAACCAAATAAGTGTTTATTACAGGAATATCGAAATCTCCAACAGATATGGAAATCAAAGTCAGTTCAGTGATAAGAATGCCTTCATTTTCACTCATCCCTACATTTTAACCAAAATTCAGAAATATTAGCCCCAACTCTGTTGGATGTGTTGAAGCTCCTGGTCATCAAAGCTTGAGTTCTGAACATTTCTAAGATAAATATAAATAAATGGCATTCATTGAAATCAAGGACAGAAAGCAATACATTGTTGATAATTGGCTCTCAATTCACAGCAAATATAAGAAACACTAAATACTAACCAAAAATATAAATTTTCTATTCATTCGATAAATTTATAATTTATTACTGAAATCAAAAATCACCGAATTATTCAAAGCCTTCCATTTCTATAGGAAGAGTGCATTTGTATGGTTAACATTGAATTGAGTTACGAATAGAGATTCAATTTCTAAGCCGACCCTCAGATCAAATATCAGACTATTTTTCGTTAATATGAGACCCAATTGAAGAAATGCATAACAATTAGACTATTTGTTTGTGAGAAAGGATCGGACAAAGCACCCGAACATCCATTTAGTTCTGTTTCACTAAACAAAAGATGATATTCTCGACAGGATTTCATTCTAATAAATAATCTAGCATGTAATTCGAGAATCAAAGAAAATCGTCTTATGTAGGTTGGCTTGTTAATTTTTCAGACGAATTTAGCATAATTCTTATGCAACTGCACTAACCAAAAAGTTAACATGACCATGATTACAACCAGAACGAGGAAAATAGTCATTCAAATGATTGAAGCATTTATTGGAAAGAGTAATAAGTTTGGGGAAAATCAATAACTCGGCTCACAATTGATTATTCCTTTGAATATAAGAGAATTGTTTTAGAATTTAATGAAATCAATAAATAGATAATAGAAATGAAATAAATCAGAGCTAATAATTGATGAATGGATGGCATAGGAATGCATTGCTTTGTTTGAATGCGAGTCCGAGAGTGGGTGAGTGCTCTCACCAGAGGACACACTCCAATTGCATTCTATTAATTTAGTTAATTAATATAGATTTATATCAGTCCATAGAAATGTTTGGTATGATTGGTATGAAATCCGTACTAAAATTGAGCTAAAAATAAACAAATACTAAAAGCGAGTAATTATATAAACATTATAACCGAAAAGTAGGAAAACTGGAAAACAATATCCAATAAAAATTGAGGAAAAATTCGTTGATTTCCCTCTCGTTTGACATTCACTCAAATTAAGACGAAAATTATAATTAAAGTTTGAGAAAAAACTAATTAATATTTCAATGAAACTGAAAAACTAATAGAAAAAATAATCGATTATACAGTTGTCGACGATTTTCTTAATTGTTCCTGCTTAGTCACTTGAGATGCGACATCTCTCTCCTTGCAGACCATCTAATGGTTCTGATCTTCATCTGAAGGCAATTAAGAATAATAAATGAAATAAACATTTTTTAAAATTTGTAACTAAAAAGCCATTTGTTTTTGTCTGTCAAAAGCTGTGCTAATTAAGACATATAATGATGATTAGGGAAAAAAGAAGCTTGCTCAAGAGGGGACAGACCTTCAACTAAATTTGAATTCGAGTTTAGGTGAGAAGTCCTAAGTTCAGGTATTTTTCCATTCGAGACAAGAAGTGGAGAAATTGAGAGGACTCTTAATGAAGTGAAAATATACGACAGGACAGTGAATGATCCCATGTCTCAAACTTGTTCCTGCACAACCTATGAGCACCCAATTGAAGGATACAACAAAAATGATTTATCAAAAACGGATTTTATTCTTAAAAAGTGAATTTCCATTTGAATGGACGACAAAATGTCTGATTGAGTACATGACTCTTAAAAAAAAAATCGTTTGAATATTAGGTTGAGTTTTACTATTTGACGAAAAACAATATCTTTGTATATTTGAAACGAGTGATTGAAATACTTGATTATCAAACGCTTAACACATCTTATGATGAATGAAATCATACGAAATATGAGAACAGAAGAGATATTTCATATAAAAGCAAAACATTAATGAAAACAATTGATTAGAAACTATTCGTTAAAATATGTAAACTAAAGTAAATTTTGAAAATTAGTAGAAATTAAGGAGAATTCGCTCACACATAGGGACAGAGACTGTCTGTCAGAGTCGATCCATTTTGTGATCACTCCTGTGATTGCTATCACTTTTCAGATGGATTTCAGAAATAAATAACAAAATTGTGTTCAATGAGTTGTGAACATAACTCAAACCATTGGTTCAAACAATCGATTTATAAAATAATTGTCTTTCAATTCATTAAATGCTAGACATTAGTGAAAGATGTCTAATAATCATCAAAATGGGGGAGTTTTGAAGGGCAACCCATACAAGAGTTATGCAATTATTTGGCAAAGCCTTCAGCAATAAATTTGGCACTTCTTCTGAGTTGAGTTCGACGTTAGGCCGAACTTTCATCTCTTTATCAGTAAATATAGGAATATAGACAAAAATGTTTGACAAAATTGATTTTTAAATTTTAAGAAACAATTGAACCAAAGACTTAGAATTGATAAATAATTTTGTGAAGAAAGGGTGTGAGGAAAGGGAGGAGAGGATCTCTCACCAGTCAATGAAGTCGCCAGAGATATGCAATTATTGAGTGTTACCAACAGTTTGGACAAAATTATCAAATTTAGACAATTATATCAATTAATTAAAAGTTTGGGCAGTAATTAAAAACTATGAGAATGTGAGGCACAGCTCACTGAGTGACTGAGCGGTGGGCTGACCGACGAATGCAGAGCGAGTGAGGCATCCCTTTGCCTATTGTGAGGATCGCCGGCACTTTCAATGCCTTTTCAATGCATAGAAATACAGGATTTGAGTCAATAGTCAAACATTGGATTTGAGGCGAAAAATGTTTGCATCGTTTTGAGAGGCTTTTAAACCGGGGGTCATATCATATGTTCGTCGGGTGTTTGCGATCCCCAACACGTCAACACAGGGCTCACACTCTGCACCCAATTTCACCCAAATCTGAACAAATATAAACAAAATAAAGAGTTTGGGACAGACCTGAGTTGTGAAGGGATCGTTTCTGGTCAGAGTCTGCGTCCATTTGGCGGTGTCGGGCGTCCAACTCGTCGTGACACCCGTTGACGCCAGTGATAGCTGAATGGGCTGACACATTGGCCGCCATGTTATCGGTGAGCGTCGCGTATGTTTCGCCACAATAAGACGATCGCCTGACGTCATATGTCATTAACATAATGGGTGTTAACTAACAGTCTATGGATTGTATGCACAAAACAACTAAAACACTATTACTTAACGATTACTATTACTAATAAATATAATTATATTATAATTTTACTAAAATTTATTTAATCCGACGGACAGTCGGGTCTCTGGTTTAGTATTTGCAAAGAAAGTCAGACTTTTTAGATATAAGGAAAACACAGTTTAAATAAAATTTGTCTCTCTTTACAAATCACTTACGAATCAATTGGTAGTTAACTTAAATTAAAGCTTTAATATTGGATTAAAATCTAAAATAATTTCAAATTCAATACAATTGTCGGCCGAGTGTTGTGTTGAGTCTCAGATCGGTTTAAACAGTTTTACGTCTCTTAAAACGTAATAATTATTAAATGTATAACAAAACTACTAAAATGGATGTTTCGGTCGATTATATTAAAACTTTTGAGTCCTATTTGATTAACGATTAAATCTTCTCAAATGAATGAATAAGATTTGAGATAAATATAAAAAACTTTTGAAATGATTATGAATTTTGAAGACAACAAAGTGTTTTGTCTTAACTGTGAAACCAAATGAGACAAAAATGAGAATTGATTTATAGGAAAAGCGTTGCAAACGTTATGAACCGAGAAATGAAACTAAATCTGTCTGAGCTCTACTCCAACTCCAATGAAAGCACCGGTCGATTCACTAAACTGTCTGCAGTTTCACTCTCAAAATCCAATACTATTTCCCACTAAAAGAGGAAAACTCTACCAAAATGGGGAAAAAACTCTGAAATCTGTGCCAATTCACTGCCAGACGACAAATGTTAGGGGAAAGGTATGACTGAAATCTGACTGAACTCTATCCTAAATTTTGCTTTCGCTGTGACTTTCGGAACACTTATAGCAAATGCATTCAATTTTTTTCACTTCTCTATTGAACTATTCATTTGAGAGCTATACTAAAACTCAGTGAAAGGGACAGTCGTTTAAAATATTCCCTTTGAATCAATTACGTTAATTAAGCCAATTGTCAATTAATTGTATGACTTTAACTCAAATCAAGCCTTTCGTCTGCGAAATAGATTTTCCAAACTCTTATCAGAGGAATACTTATATTCTTTGATAAGTCGCTTATATCGAAATCAAGTTGAAAATTAAAATCATATCAGCGAAAAGCTGTGATCAAGTTCATTAAGAATTGAACCACCAAGGTACACTTTTAAGTACCAAAATGATGATATTTTAGGCAAAAATGACGAATAAGGTCCTGAAAACTATTGATGTTATAAATTGTCTGTATTTGTATTTGTTTTAAGCAATGGATAGACATCCGTTCAATCGATTATTATATGTCGGGCTATGTTTTCTATGTTTTCAAATTAAACCTATTTTTCCATCAAATAATTGACTACTAGTTTCGCAAAACTAAAGGAAACTTTTCCTCTAAATGTCTGAGTTTTATAAATATAACACAAATAAAAGAGTGAATAATAATCAAATTGAAGGTGACTTCAATGGAGTCCAACTTATTTTGCATTTATTCCACAAAATTCAATATATGAGAGAAAAACATTTCTAATCCTAAGTGTATATAAACATTGAATTATATTTGGATTTCTGATAAAATCGCATAACATTTGTCTATTTCTCCGAACAAATCGTTTTAAACAGTATTTCGTGTCAAACAATATATGCCTTAACTCGAAAATCCTGATAATTCCCTGAATTGTCATAAGACTCAAATCAAATCAAGTCATAAGAGCTGAGAAATGATTTGATTGTAATTTAACTAAAATTCACTCCAATCAGAGCTCACTTTATAATGAATTCTATTATATTTAGAGTAAATATTGGCTTAATTTGCAGTTAATGTATAGAATCGACATTCAGTTCACAACAAGTGCTCAGAAATAAATTTCGAGTTCAATACCGGATTTCAAACAAAAATATGTTTAATTTCTATCAATATTTTCTGTCAAACATTAATAACTTAGTTATTCATTCATTTTATTGATTTGATTGAAAAGTTGGATCAATTTTTCAAATCAATAAAATCCTATTCTATCTCATTGTGATTGTTTCAGAGAGTTGTCTTATCAAGATCAATCTAAAGTCATAACACTGAGCAAATATTTCGATAATAAATCATTTAATAGAACTCGAAATTCAAATGATTTTAAAGATAATGAGGAAAAATATAAATAATTTAAATAAAATAGTGTTAAGGCTTTTGATTCTAAAAATTATATAATTTTAGACAAAATTTAAAAGTTTTTTAAAAAACAGCAAATATTTAGTCGGCTTTTAAACGATGAATGGGAGACACGTGACTCGAGTGACAACCCATCGGAGGAGTGGCTCTTCTATTGCCTCATAATTTTGGGGCCGTTTCCTAATAAAAATCAATTTTGTTTGCTTTGAGTAGTGATTCATAATTGGAATAAATGGCGACTCAAATGTCATTTCTCTCGACTTCTAAATAAACTTATTTTTGTTTATCATTTGTTTTATTGATTTTTAACTAAAATCTAAACTAACTTTTCGACCAAATTGTGAATTAAACTCAACTGAAGTAAGTCTTAATTAATTTAGAGATTATTTTCGTTTAATTTAAACTAAATTTGATTATTATTTAAATGTTTTGATTGTCAGTTAATCTTAAGATGGGATGCGATGGCGGAACCATTCCTAAGAGGGACGAATTGGTCCGAACAAAGCAGAAGAAGGAACAGACCGACAAATCCATAGAATTGGTGGCGAAGTGGCAGTTCTGTGCCATCAGTTCCAACAAATTGGTGGAACCGATAGTCAGCTGCGAATTGGGCCGACTTTACAACAAAGTCTCTGTCATTGAATACCTTTTGGACAAGACTTCGACACCAAATGCATCACTCGTTCAACACATCCGGTCTCTCAAAGACATCATTCCTCTCAATCTTACCGTAAAATCCGATTATTCGGACAAAAAGCCAGAAATCGACGGCCAATACGTCGACACTCAGGACTCAAAGTTTGTCTGTCCTGTCGTTGGCGTTGAAATGAGTGGTTTGTTCACTACTTTTCCCATATTTTCTTCAATTCAATTAATTTTATTCTTTATTTTTAGGCAAATATAAGTTCTGTTATATCCGGAGCTGTGGATGTGTTCTCTCGGAGAGGGCTCTAAAAGAAGTGAAATCCGATAACTGCCACAAATGTAATAAAGAGTTTTCAACCGATGATATCGTTGTTATCAACGGAACCGAACAAGAAATGGAAGAATTGAAGAAAAGAATGGCTGAGAGAAGGCTCAGAGCTAAGGAGTCTAAGAAGAGTAAGAAACGGAAAGCCTCTGAAATGGAGGCCAACACTAAACCAAATGAAAGCGAAACTCCTTCTGCTTCTGCTTCCACTTCAACGGTGACCTCAAAAACAAGTTCTGTTCTCTCGAAAACCGTTTCAAAATCGAAGGATAAATCATCAAAAGAGTATTCGGTGGCCAAAGACCCGGATGTGAGCGAAACGTATAAATCTCTGTTCACAACCCACTCGTCGGCCAAAAACAAGCCGACCGCCCATTGGGTTACTTTCAATCCCTGCTATTATTAAAAACAATTCATACTTTTATTGTATTTTTTGTCTAAAATTGAAATAAAATTAATCACATTATAAACAATCGAAATATACTCTAATATTGATTAAAACGCTTTTGGAGTTAAACCCATTGATTATATCATTTGTCTCTCAACTCATAATTCTATTAAATTTAATGAAAGACTTCATTCTCTTTGATTGTTATTTAAAACGGTTTTTCAGATCTGATCCCAATTCGAGCATTAATTTCGAAATGAATTCAGTCATAGACTCGAAATGCATTTAAATGTTGAGAAACCCATTTAAGGTTCGACTTCTATGTCCATAATTAGGTCGTCCCCTTCGAGCTTCATATCCTTTTCGGCCAAAATGTTTTTGACGGTTCCGGCAACCGGTGACTGCACTATCATTTCCATCTTCATAGCACTCAAAACGATCAATGGCTGTCCCTTCTCTACTTTGTCCCCCTCTTTGACTCTCACCTCAACGACACTTCCAGGCATAGGGGCCCCCACTGAGCCCTTCACACCTTTTAATGCCTTTGGATTTGATTTGATTTCCTATGAATAAGGATTTCATTAATTAAGTGATTGTTTTACTATATTTTGAAAATGACTAACAGTGGCCACAGACTTGTCTTTGACCAGAAAACTCCTGAGTTGACCGTTCAGTTCAAAGAATACCTCCTTTTCTCCGGTAGTGTTACGGGTTTCAGATACGGCTAAAGTTCTTATGTGAAGAACTTTTCCCTTCTCTAAAGTGACCTTTGATTTGAATTAAATGAAAGTCAGAAATATCTATAAATTGTTTTGAATTAAACAAAACTCACTTCAAATTCTTCTCCGACTTTAGGACCGGTTAAGAAAATTCTTGTGTCGAAGAGGCTGACGGGTCCGAACTCTCGTCGGAATTGAATGAAATCGTCGCAAACCTTTGGATACATTGCGGAACTCATGACATCGGTGTCAGTGATGGGTTCGCCGTGTTTTTCAACCAATTCATCCCTCAGTTGAATGAAATTAAGAGGAGGTAAGTGCTCTCCCGGTCTGCCTCTAACTGGTGCCAATCCTTTCAGTATTTTACTTCTGAGTGGTTCAGGAAAGCCACCATGGGGCTCTCCGATAAAGCCCTGCATAAATTCCACAACAGAAGAGGGAAAACTCAACTCTTCTGCTCTTTCCTCGACATCCTTTGCGGTGAGTTTGTTCTGAACCATAAACTGAGCCAAATCTCCGACCACTTTGGAAGAAGGGGTCACTTTTATGATGTCTCCCAAGAGTTTGTTGGCCTCGGCGTAAGCCTTCTTTATTTGTTCGAATTGTTTCTCGAGTCCTAACGAATAGGCCTGGAATTGAAGATTTGTGTACTGACCGCCCGGTATCTCATTGAGATAGACGTCAGCGTTTCCGCTCTTCATAGTTGTCGTACATTCGAAGGGCGCGTAAAGGGTTCGGGTCTGTTCCCAATATGCTGAGTAATCACTAATATTTGGCAGTTTTAGACCCGTATCATATTCAGAGCCCGCGAGGGATGCAACCAATGCTCCCATACTGGGCTGTGATGTCATTCCTGACATCGAATCAACGGCAACGTCGACCACATCAGCTCCGGCTTCAGCACAGGCCAACATAGAGGCAACGCCAGCACCGGCTGTATCGTGAGTATGGATATGAATCGGAATATCCGGATGTCGTGACCGAAGAGCTTCGACAAGCATTTTAGCCGCTCTGGGCTTCAATAGGCCGGCCATGTCTTTGATGCAGAGTATATGAGTTCCCGCAGAAACCAATTTGTCTGAGAGTTGGATATAATAATCCAAATTATATTTTGTACGCTTAGGATCCGACACATCGCCTGTGTATGAAATGGCGCCTTCGACTACTCCTCCGGCCTGTCCCGCGGCTTCCATTCCCACTAAAATGTTAGGCAAATAGTTGAGTGAATCGAAGACCCGGAACACATCCATTCCCGACTGCTTTGCGAGTTCGCAGAATCTGAAGACAACGTTATCGGGATATGAAGTATAGCCGACAGCGTTGGCGCCTCTCAACAGCATTTGAAACGGAATGTTGGGAATCAGGCGACGCATCTCAACGAGTCGTTCCCACGGGTCCTCGTGAAGGAATCTCATGGCAACATCGAAGGTGGCACCGCCCCAGTTCTCGAGACTGAACAGATTATTGAAGTTATTGGAGACATAGTCTGAAATTCGCAACAAGTCATAGGTTCGGACTCTTGTGGCCAAAAGTGATTGATGTGCGTCTCTGTATGTCGTGTCCATAAGAAGCAGTCCTTTGTGATTGCGGACGGCTTTGGCAAAGGCTTCGGGACCCTCAGTGTCTAAAATTTGTTTCCATCCTTTCGGCGCATTCTGGAAGTCATTGCTTTGAGGCACTGCCGGCGCAATGTCTGAAGGCCTTAATTTTGTGGCCAATATAGTGGACGGGCCGTTGACCATAAGGTTAGCCAAATAGTAGAGTAGTTTTTGTGCCCTATTTTGTGAGCGCTCGAACTTAAACAGTTCCGGATGAGTGTCAATAAAGTTGGTGTCGTAGGAAGTGGTCAGGAATTTCTCGTTTTCCAATACATTTAGAAGGAATGGTATATTGGTTTTGACGCCTCTCACTCGGAATTCTCTGAGCGCTCGTCTCATTTTGGATGAGGCGGACTGTATATTGTTGGCGTGTGCTATCACTTTCACCAACAAAGAGTCATAATATGGCGATATTATAGCGCCGGCAAAAGCAGAGGCGCCGTCCAAACGAATACCGAAACCTTCGCCACTTCTGAAGACCTCAATTCTGCCGGTGTCCGGCTGAAAGCCCTTAGCCGGGTCTTCGGTGGTTACTCTACATTGAAGAGCAGTTCCCTGTACTTTAATGTCTTCCTGATTGAGATTCAAATTAGGCAAAGAGTTTCCCTCAGATATCCTGATTTGTTTCTGAACCAAATCGACTCCAGTTATTTCTTCAGTGACGGTATGTTCCACTTGAAGGCGAGCGTTCACTTCAATGAAGTAATAGGTCCCGTCTTCGTCCAACAGGAACTCAACAGTTCCCGCGTTCTGATAACCGACGTGTTTGGCCAGTTTGACGGCATCGCTCAATATCTTTTGTCGTATAACAGGATCCAGATTAGGGGAAGGGGCGATTTCTATTATTTTCTGATGTCTTCGTTGGACAGTACAGTCTCTTTCATATAAGTGGACAACATTTCCGTAGGAATCGCCTAAAATTTGTACTTCAATATGTCGGGGGTGTTCTATAAACCGTTCGATAAACATCGATCCGTTGCCGAAAGCAGACAGTGCTTCAGATGAGGCCCTTTCGAAGCTTTCTTCGAGTTCTTTCATATGTCTGACGACTCGCATACCTCTACCGCCCCCTCCGTACGCAGCTTTGAAAATGACGGGTAATCCGTGTTTTTCCACAAATTCTTTGGCGTCTTTAGCTTTAGTGATGGGCCGATCGGTTCCGGGAACTACTTTAACTCCCGCTTCGATGGCAGCTTTACGGGCCTCCACTTTGTCACCCATTCTGGCCATAACGTCAGGGGACGGACCAATGAATCGAATATTGTTATCAACACAGGAACGGGCAAAGTCTGAGCGCTCAGAAAGAAATCCATAGCCGGGATGTATGGCATCGATATCATTATGTTTGGCGATACTAATTATTTCAGGAATGTTGAGGTATGCCTGGACTGGAGGCAGCCCTTTCCCAATCAAATATGCTTCATCTGCCTTGAGTCTGTGCATGTGCATTTTATCTTGTTCTGAGTAGAGGGCCACTGACCGTATGCCCAATTCAGTGCAGGCCCTGAACACCCGGATCGCGATTTCACCTGAAATCAGTGTATTTATTGCAGTTTTACTCAATTAATGCTAATATTGGAGAGAAAGGGGACAGACCTCTGTTTGCGACCAAAACCTTTTTAATGGGTTTGATTTCGAATGAATTTGAGTTATATCTGTTCGGCGATAGATATAGTGTCCGAACACTTGTCTGCAAAAGTGATACACTTTTGCCATTTCTATGATTCAAAAGACGAGTGAATATTGCCATTGATTTTGTTGATTGTCTTCACTTAATATACCATTTGATTAAACCTATCAATTGGTATAAACTAATTAACCAAAAATAATTGGATCCAATTAAATACTATTATTAAATTAACTGATCATCAGCAATATAAAATGATCATGTTACTTTTAGAAGGAAATGTCAACACTATCCTGATTTTACGTAATCTCTATTAATATTCAACTTTCAATAAACTAAATAAATGATTGTAAAAGTTGTTTAGCAGTTAAAGGAAACCTCAAATTATTTATTCAGAGCTCCAAACCGGAGGAACCGCCAAAAAAATCGGAATAAAATTTAATAAACAATAATTCGTTATTAATCTGAGAACTCATTAGTTTGTATCTGATTTCATGGCTAAGAAAAAAAAGTATTTTAAAGAAAACTATTCGGGAGAGCATTGGTTAGAATTTTGGGCCAAAGCAAAAGTGATGAATATTGATAAATGATCATGAACCATTTAGTGACAGATCATCTTTTTAAGAGTGATTAGTCGGCGAAAGAATTTATGAGACGATAATTTAGAATATAATGAACTCATAATTTCATTTTATCTGAAGATCTCACTCAAAATCAGTTGATATCAGACTTGGACTCGATTTTGGACTTTTGTCCTCTAATTGAGAGACTCAGTAAACAAACAGTTATTTATTGATAACAATTGTCTCAAAAAATATTTAACACAATTAGCGGTCGATTTCGTCCTTCGATTGAGACGAACAACAAAACTGTGGACTCAATTGATTTACTGATTCTGTTCTCTTTCTAAATGTCAAATAACACTCAATCAGCACAGCCTTCGATTTTGTATACAGGGTCAACTGACACAAGGGTTAATTCAATACAAATATTAAAATTATCTGCTCTATAAGAAAACTAAAATAATTAACAACTCATTAAGTAATTGGTTAATGACCAGGAATATAATAGAGAAGATCCGGGGTAGAAATTCTTATTCCTGATCGTTCTAATAAGATTCCGAGAATGAGTTTTAAACAATTAGAGATCAATTTTCCTCTTATATAAAATGGGAATTTCATAACAAAATGAGTAAATTATTTGATTTCAAGGTTTATCTGTTTTTTATTTTAAGTTCAAAATTAGTAAAAAATAATTAACTTTAAAAACCTTTGATTTGACGGCAATTCAGAGAACTCTCTGTCGACGAAAACAATTGTTTTGAATGAATACAAAACTTTCTTTCCTTTGGCTTCAACTCTATTAACAAATCTCTAATTAATAAATGTTTTATCACTGAATCAATTAAACATAATTTTCAGTAAATTAATTGGAAATCAATTATTAGCGCATATTTTCCACACAAATAGCAGTGAATATCATTTGAAGTGTAAAGCAGTCAATGTTTTGATCAAATGGTCTGTCAATCAGTTTGTCTTTTCTTTACGTAATCCTGTTTTGTACGTCCCTTGAGTTTCACTTCAAATTAAATCCCATTATTTCATAGATGAGAAAACATTTGATTACAAACACCTTTTAAGAGAGTTTTCGCGGAGAATACAACTCTAGTAAACAATATCTCAAAAGTAGATCTTTTAGTCACAGAATCACATTTGTAAACACAAACCCCCATAAAAATTGTTACGTTATATGTGAATAAATTGCTTGGAATCATACAATGGAAATTAACAAGGGCATATTCTGGCACATTCTGGTCTATTCCCTTTAATAAAACTCTTATCTGAAACATCCAGCAAATGACTGAAAACAGAGGACTACTTGAGTGGGAGAACACCCTTTAGGCGACGTTTGACTCAAATCTTTTGAATATTCAATTAACGAATGAATAATATATTAAAGAATTTGTTCTGAAGTAAGAATTTCTCTGATTTTCTCTTTTCAATACATAATTTCCAAGAATATAGTAATAAATGAATTTTCAAATTTACTATTAAATAAAAAACTGTTTCAGACTTTAATTAAAATATAATAATAAATAATTTTAATGAAAATTAAATTAAAAGAAACTTTTTTTCGTTGCATTCATAGAAATTGAGAACCGATTTAAAAATAAGTGAAGAGCTGTCTGAAGCACTGCCATCAAGTGATGCGCTGAGCGCCTAATTTCATGGGTCCTTTAGTTGTCTTTCGGGGTCTCTTTTCGTCGTTGTCTTTAGCCCTCATTTGACGCCTTTGTTCCCCTTTTTTCTGTTGTTCGTCAGCGGGAACGGCATTTAAATTAGTATTTGATGTGATAAGTCTGTCATCGCTTTCACTGGAATTGGAATCAGTTCTTATTCTTTCACTTTTGGACCAATTTTTAGAGGAAACACTTGATTTAGTATTTGTCTCTTCGGTGTACTTATCAAAGAAGTCGTCGTCTGTTGTCTTCACTCTATTATTAGATTTGATGTTCTGTTCTTCGATTTCTGTCTGATTGTCATCCAAGTGGTCGTCATTCCAGTCCTCATCCCATCCGTCCAATGATTTTCGTTTAGTGTTGGACTGAGTGTTGTCGGCGTCAATACTGCCCCAAACCTCTTCGTCGAACTCAGCCGCGGAATCACCCGATTCTGACTTTTGTATTGAAGGCGTTCTCTCTTTGTCTGACTTATTCTTTTCCACATTTTCTTTGTTGGTATTAACAGAAGTCGATGAAGAACTCGATTTTGGATCCGGAGATGACTTAGTCCTATAGAACTTAGAGGCGAGAGAGGATACGGCCCAACCGGCCCAACTCGCAGCTAAAGTGGACGACACATTACTCCCGGCGGCGTTCAAATCAGCCTCTGTTCGGATCACAAATTAATTAATTAAACAAATGAACTGAATTTGGAAACAAAGAAATACCCATTTGTTCGACAAGAGTCGGGTCTTCTGAAACTTTTTCCAATTTACTGACAAAACCTTTAAGTGCTTTGAAGGCCTGTTCCCGAACTTGTTTTTCCGGATCCATAATAAGGTGACAGAGGGCGGGCATCACTCGAGTCGAGCATTCTTTTAGGGAATAAAAGTTTTGAGTGGCGGACAGCGCCAGAATGCCTGCGATGCGCGCCGGAGGGAATGGGTCTCTCATCGAACGTAGAAAAGACGGAATTAAAACTGTTTGTCGGGTCTGTGGGTGCAAATGACTCGCGATTTTGCCCAAACAGACGGTTGTGTTGGTTCTGATGCCTCCCTCTTCATCTCTGGTCTGAAGGCGGGCGAAGTTCTTCACCAACTCTTCATTGAGATTATGATAATTGAGTTTAGGGGCCAAATGCATCATACACTGTGCCGAAGGGAAACCCATATCTCGTCATTTTTAACTAACATTTTTCAGCAGAACTTACTTTTACGGTCTGTTCCCTAATCACAGGGTTTGAATCGAGGAATCCCTGACAGACGTGAGGGAACACACTTTCGTTGACGACATTCGGTTGAATGTAATGAATGAATGATTCCATCTGTCAGTCAATCAAAGGATCAGACCATGAATTGAGTAAAAAGAAATACCTGTTGCAAGAGCTTAGCTCTGGTGGCTCTGTCTTTGCAGGCAAATAGCTTAACCACACAGGGAACTATCTTCTTCTGGTACTCCTCTTCATCCAACGATTTGCCGATCTTTGAAACAAAGAACATTAGTTATAAAATGTGGCCAAATGTGCCTAATTGAGCATGCTCATTCTATTGGTAAGTTTGCAATACTTTGAAAAGTGGCCCTAAAATTGCAGAACCGACAGCACTGAACTCGAAGGCAGTGACTAATTGAGGCAATATTTTATTCTTGCAAATGTCTTTCGGAAACGAATCCAACTGATTGTCCAAATTGGAAAAGAATCGGTTTTTTTCGATTTGGTCTTTAATCTGATTACAAATGTATTGAATTGATTATTGAAATCGCAATCATTTGATTAAAACCTGAATCTCTTCGAGGAATAGCATCGCATCAATGAAACTATTTTTGAGGAAACCGTTGGCCGAACGACATTTGGTCACAAAGTCTGATGGACTCAATCTATTGGTTGCGTTATTACTAATCAGTTCTTTGTATTGCGGGACCAAAGACTTCGGTATCTGAAAAGGGTTTAGAATTTAAGTGATTATTGTCTCAAACAATAGTTGACTCACTTTTCCAATAGTTTTCAAATTATTACTTTCGGGTAACAAACCATTGAACGCCTCCCATATAAGACAACCCAAACCCCAACTATCGACTGACCTGAATATTAATCAAAGTCAGTGAAAATGTTTACACAAATTATAACCAAACCATTTATGTGCGGACCCTCTCCTTGTTTGGTCCACTCTTTCCGGAGGCGTATACTTCTGCTGAAAGGATAACGCTTTCATAGGGAAGGAATCATCAGAATTAGTGGACACGTATTCGAGTCCCGCTATTCTCCAGACTCCGCCCGAATTGACATATATTGAAGGCAAACAAATGTTATTATGGCTTAAATTGCAGTCATTTATGAGAAATCCGAGTCCTTTCTGTTGAAGTATTTGAAAAAAATTAATAGAAATTAATTAAAACAATGAGAAACTGACCGCCACTTGAAGTAAACCCCAAGAAATGGCTAATTGTTTCTGTTGTTGTGTGAAATCAGATATGTTTTTCAGATATATATCCAACGGTTCCACATATTCTGTGACCACAATAACGAATTTATCGGTCTATCGGACGAACACAAAATAAGACCAAACTATTGAAAGCCTTTAATTGAATTAAACCTCAAGAGAGTCGACATAAGTGAGAATCGATGGATGTCTTAGAGTTTTAAGGCGTTTGACAGCATTTTTGGCTCTTTCGATGTGATTCTCTCCGTTGGGTTTGACTTCGTATCGGAATATCGAAACCGTTTCGCCCGAAGACTGCAAATCAAATGACGATCAATGAGTTGATTGAAAAGAAATAAACAATTGTTTAATACTTTTTTCTTCGCTTTGTGTAAAACCCAAATCGATTTGTCATCATTTGAGACGATATCTTGTATTTCATATCCGAAATCTTTTGTCGGATCTCTTGACCAAAATGACCACATCTTCGCATAAAATTAGTTCAGAAAAATTGTTTCAACGAATCGATTCTTATCATTAAAACTAAAGTCAACTAAAAAAGTGAAATCAAAGTCAAAGCAAATAATTAAGAATTGAGTTATAATTCAATTGCGATCGCAATTCAATAATTGATACAAAAAATTGAAAGCAATTCATAGCATTCATAGCATTACGTGTTTTATGTTTACATTAATTTAAATGCCATAACAGATGACTCTCTCAGTCTCTTCACTCAATGTTTTCACTTTTGCCACACTCTTGGTTCACAAACGACATAACTTTCAGTCCTATTATTTTGACACTTTTTGTAACCCTGGTCACTATACCGGCAATGATTACCAGTCAACTAATTCCTAAACTATTTATTGGTCTATAGGTTTAGATTAATTTAATTGTTTACTATTCATAACATTCATAGTTTTAATAACAAAATTTGTTACTTTAATTTGAATTTAAATTGAGCAAGCTACAAAGAAACTCTACCCCATAAGCACAGGGTTTGTGTTTAAGTTTTTGTTTGTCAAAACTTGAGAAATATTGTCTTTTTTGAGGGAACAGTGGATTAAATTAGAGAGACATCTGATCCACTAATGCTGTGGTCAAAAATGTCGAACCCATTAGTCTTTCGTATACTTTCTTCGTCTATAAATGTGTCAAAACAGGCCGGAGTTATAATCAGAGATGTCATGAAAAGAGGGGAACTGGCGATCGTTGAAAAGGTATTTCCGAGTCGCAGACCTTTAAAACAGTTGTAATTTGACTTTTAAATAAACAAAACGATAAACACTTGAATTTAAAAATCAATTGAAGGGAATCAATGACTTGCAAACAGAGGCCGACAGAAAGGCTCAGAATTGTATCATTACTTCGCTCTCAAAACAATTCCCTAAAATCTCGATCATTGGGGAAGAGGTTTGATATTTGATACCAAGAATTCAGAACTTATTTCAATTAAAATATAATTATCCAGACTTTGGACCCAAACGACAAAATAGACAATAAATGGATTGTCAA
>JAQGBD010000458.1:0-30104 GCA_034698165.1 Punctoribates punctum | reverse complement strand
CCTTGGTCCCCCCTTTGATTTTTTTTCCTCGAAAAAAATTGGGCTACCCCCCCCCCCCCCCTGAAAAATTTCTCCGAGGTACCCCCTGAGGTCGGACCCTCTTGCGATCCCTGGAGCAAAAGTCACTTTTCAAAGACTAGAGTTGCGATTATCGTATTCCAGACTTGTTTTCTATTGTTTTTTAATGTTGGCGTCAATTGTGTTGCCCTTAAATATTAATTCACTTGAATTGAGATTTTTTTCCAACAAAATTACGACTAAATTGAATGAAAAGCAAAATCTAGTGAATGAATTCAAATGAAATACACTTTAAGTCAAATATTTGAAAAGACAGTCATTTATTTATCTAAGAGACTCATTATTTTCTTCTTCTATCAAAACTTTTCTCATTTTATTTAATCGAATAATTTTTTATTCAAATCTCTGATAAAATTCAGATATTTTTAAACACAAAATAATTATTTATCCGAACTTAAAAGGAAATCAAATGAAATTATCTTTTTCTTTATGCATAGAATTCCCGATTAATTCATTCAATATTCTGAAATATCTTTTAGAGTAAGAAAAATATCGATTTATTCCTTACTTTCATCTTGCAATCAATGGGTCATTAAATATTGATTACTATAAACATTTCAAGTAATAGATAGAATCCTGAATCAGTAATTCCCTGCTCTGAATGGGGATCCACTTGAGTAAGGTCAATTTGCAGAATTACTTCCAGTTGACAAATTGAATTCATTGCTCCGTTTACTCAATTTAAGAGGATTTTAAACTTTTAAAAGAAACCGAAAACAGAAGCGTTTAGTAATAATCAATAGAAATGCAACTCATTATACATAACATTGGATTAGATGGCAATCGCTTTCATTGGCTTTAAAGAAAATTGTGACACAAATAATCAAAATTGTATTTTCATTATATCTGACGTGAAATTCAATTTATTTTTTCAAAGCTTATTATAGATTCTAATGAAACAAATCATTAGAAAATTATATGATTTTTGTGAATAACATTTTTTTTCACAAAAAAAAAGAATTAAATTCGAAATTTAATGAAAAAGTTATAACTTTTGTGAATAATTACTTTAATAATAATTTTTGAATTGTGAGGGAACAGCAAATTCTGATCTGGTAGGAGGACATCTCTTCTAGGGTGGCTCCAATACAAAATTTCTCCGAGAAACCTTCTAATAATTTTCTTGCACAAATATTATTTGTTTGCAATTAGAAATGGAAACTCGACGATTCAGGCTCGATAGGAAGCTCATAGAAACAGGAATTCACCATGTACATCACAGAAATAATGTTAAACTCAATTCTTATTCAAAAGTATTGAGAGACGACTCTATTGAGTCGAAATTAGTGTTGGAAACTTTCTCTTGAATTTTTGTGATTATTTCTTTTAGGGCGAACACAACTCTAATCCGTTGAAAACATATTGGATGTCACGTCTGGTTATCCTAATTATTAATGTTAATTAGGTTTTTATGCCTAATTTAATTGAGAAATTCATCTCATAATAAGTATAATTTACCTCAAAAGACAGTATTCTTATGTAAAGCCACACATTCTTTGCATTTTTAAATTTTTCGTCTATTCTTTTGATATATTCTTTGGTTTTCCACTTCAGTATTCATTTAAAAATGAGAATAAAAAGGTGTTTGTCATTGAAATTTGAAATTTGTCTCAAAAATAAAAATCTTATTAAATATGAAAAATGGCGGAAATTAAACGACAAAAAAGTTGAAAACATTTTTCTTTTGATTTTCTTTTTTAACTCAAAATTTGAGAATTAATTTCTTAAAATATGACATTTATTTGATTGAAATTTTGTTCATTTTTCTAAAGAAAAGAATTGAAATTAATTTATTTAATGCATTAAAAGCTTTCTATGAAAATAATTTTTGTGATCAATTTTTTCGCTGATTTTGGTTATAGTTTTGAGAGATTTGTTGTCAAAATTTATTTTCCTCTTTTGGATGTTTGAAAGAATGGAAATTAAATAAATGTTTGAAACGAAATATTGGGCACAGAATTGACGTTTTGTTTGAAGTTATTGTTTATCGGAATGTGATTGAAGGCTAATTCAGCGAATTATAGTTACAATATATTATGTTTTTCATGTTTAATACATCAAATAATTTTTCTTTTCAAACACAGGACACAACAAATGAGAAGAATAAAGATTTAGTTTAAACTTCAAAGTTGCACACTTTGACTTGGTCCTTTAATTTTAATAATAGTAATACTCTTTAGTCTATCCATTGACTCATTTATACATTTTTATTGACTATATGTTAGTTTGAAGAAAGAAATTATTCAATAAAATGCTTAACATTTTTGGCGAAGAGGTTTGCATTTAGTCTATAATATATTGTTTTAATCTTTTCATAATGAATGCATAAAAGAGTGATCCGGTGCTAAGTATTCCGTTGATATCGGGGTTTTCGTCTCATCCCTTCCTTTTTAATTTCAAGAGATTTTGTATTCAACCCGTTTCTAATCTAATGTTTTTTCGCATATCCTTTCAATAGGGGATTATTTTCACTGAAATTTATCTTCGAGTTTAAGCGAACACAGAATTTAATTATTTCAAAATCTTTTGTTGAATTTTTTTCTTCACACCGCCGAAGGAAAGCCTTCATTTAGGAATCTATTTTGTTACTAATGAATAGGGAACAGCAGTGCAAGGGTTGTGTTGAAGAGTAAACTCATTGGAAGCCGAGGCAAAACATTTCCAGACCTCAGGTTAATTAGATGTGAGAAAACAAATTAGAGAAACTCTTTTAATTTAAGTCTCCATTCATTGATGTTATTTCCAAGATTTGTGCTGAGGATAGGCTTCAGAATAGGCTTCTGTAGCCGATAACTGAGCGATGCTTTCAGATCAGAGCACTGGTGAGCAAAGACCGCAACTGTAAAATAGTCTTTCACAGAGTCGTACGTATTGTGCGGTAAAGTGGTCTTTCAGTTAGACTGCATTTCTGGCCATTGCTTAGTCAGTGGCGGATTGGATCATCACTTCTTTAATTGCTTAATGCCTTACACATTGAGTTATCAACTATTTGAGTTTTAAAGACAATTAAATCGATTAAATGCGAAAAATGTTGAGAACTGTGGTCTAAAATAATTGTAAGAATATTCCGCCACTGCACTGCACAGGTCACACACAGTCGACACACAGTCGTCAGAAAGTGCGAGGCGTCTGCGCCCTGTGGCCACTGGTATGCACTTATTTCGCTCAGTTCTGGTGTTTCTAATGCAGTTGGAATGGAATGCTTGGCGGATAGAGCGAAGAGCGAACAGAGTGGCAAAGAAAGCAGTGGTGAGAATGATGATCAGCACTACATACTGGGCCTACACTGCCATACACTGCTATACAGTTTACAGTAGAGAAATGCCATGTTCTTCGATGGCATAGAGTTGTGTTGTCGGTGCTCTCCTTCTCTCTATTGCTGTTCAGTTTAATGTTTGACGAGAATTCTCTGATGCACTGAATCTCTCGCTTTCGATATTATATTGTTTTTTGTTATTATTTTCAACAAATTTCGGTGCATCTGATCGGCGATAGTGTGGCCACCAATCAGTTGAATACTGTTTAGAATTTGTTGTGTTTTAACACTTGAATTGTGACATCACTTAAACTGAAACCAATTGTTTTCTACTGAGAATTATTGCTCCAATTTTTATACGGAATAATTACTGTTACCCAAGACATGAAAAAACAACAGTGGCTGAAGAGTGCGCCACTATTTTGGTCACATTAACCAATACTTAACTACACAATTGACCAGACCATACATCTATACAATCTATGGCTATCTATGTCTACAATATGTATATATTGGTCACATCACTGACCGTCTGAACGTCTTTTCGAAGCCATAATAAGCGACTGATATTCGATTCGTTGTTTTGTTATTTATCCGCCGCTCGACTCATGTATTAAACTGTTGTGCAATTCAATCACTATTTAAAAGGTATTAATTTTTTAGAAATACGATAAATAGCTTTAACTCGCGTTTTAAACATTTATCACTTACTGAATAAGTTATTTGATCGCAAAGGGAATTGAAGGCAATTCTGTTTATATCATATTTTCTGGTCTTTTATTAGAACAGAATTTTTTGGTATTCTTAACTCAAAACCAGAATCAAAACCAAATTCAAATCCATTTACTCTTAAATTCCTTTCATTTGTATTCACAAAAATTCTTTCTATTCTTAAGAATATTATTATTATTCAAAGAGATTATAAAAATATCATATTTTTGCAAATTATGAATGAATGCAATAATTTCTATTCAAAGACGACTCAATCGCTCAAATTTATGTTTATTTATCACTCAAACTATATATTTTCATCATTTTAGCCAAAATTCCCACTAATTCTTGTATATTATTAATCAAGAGTCCGTTGGGATCTCAGAAGTAAACCATTCTTTCCATACTTAAGAAATATTAAATATATTACTATTTTTATTATTATTAGGTTTTAGGCGTTCAATGTTTTGATTGGAATTGTGTTTATTTTACACGTTATATAATATATATATATATATATATATATATATAATCGTATAAATAAATAAATAAATATTTTAATCATTTTGGTTCACTCAAAATCTTCTATTTTTAAAATCTTAGAAATAAGAAAGCACGTTTCCCCCAAAAATAATCAGTAGATATACTTCTGTCAAATGTGTTATCTAATAGCTATCCAACGAGAAAAATAAATTAAATTCCATTTAATTAACTGATTTTTTAATGTAATTCACCAAAAATGGTTATAAACCCAAATACCAGAAAATAGTTTTGTCGAAAAAAGTCCAGAGCTCTGAATAAAAGGCTATAAATGGAAAAAAGAATTGAATTTTATTTAAAAACTAAAAAAGATAACTAAATGTAATGTAATTGATTGCGATGTGATTATCAAACAATTAACTTAATTGAAAAAATCAAATAAAACGAGTCAGTCGTTCCCATTATTGCAAAGGAATGACAGGATTTTTAGCTAAATTTTTTTGCATTTTATTGATTTGAAAATTTCATTTCATTTTCACTCAAATGCCAGAACATAGAGAAGAGAAAGACATAGAAATGGAGTAATTTTTTGTACACTTCTTCTTCTTTTCACTATTTTTAATGAATTTGTTATTCATTTTGAAAAATATTATATTATTCTTATGATTGTATGTGTTTTGTGTATGAAATCCGTTGATTAATAGCAGAGATAGTGAGATATCTGAGGCAAAAATCAACTGATTTTTATAAACGAAATGCCTTTTATTCTGTGCCGTATATTACGTGCAAAGTGACTGAAATTTTCACTTTTAATTATACTTTTCGCCAGTTTTACGACATCTATCAAATTTGAAATGACTTTCACTGAGAGAATGACTTTAATACTTTCATTGATAAAAATATAATCTAAGTAAGTTTGGTCCAAACAAAAAAGTGTCTATAAATTCATAAATCGTCTGCAAATTGTGATTAAATTATGCTAAACCAGGAAAAGAATATTCCGTTTAATATCTATCAATCAGTTGAATGACTCTGGCGTTTCATGAATGCCTTACTCATGATCAATGTCCTGAAATTTTCTCGTATATATAAAAATAGAAAATACATTAAATGTTGAATAGATTTTCTAATTTTGAGGAAAAAGCGAGACTCAGATCAATGTATTTATGAAAAGGTATCGATCGGTTTGTTATTTAGCTCTGAGAGAGACTCAAATAAGTATTAACTAATCGAATAAATTGCAGTTTAAATAAGAAACAAAACGACGAAAAAAATAAGACTCAAAAACAGATAAATCGAAGAAAAGTTGATTTTTCTAATGAGAAAAAAGAAGAAAATTTATGAGAATTTCATAAATTATTGTTCTTCTGATCAATGGGTTTGTGATATCGTATGGAAGAATAGTCTTAGGATTTTGAGTAATAAATATCATGAAATAAAATAGAAGAGAATTTATTTGATATGAGAAAAAGACTTACGATTTAGTAAACATTTATCAGTTGTGAAACTTTGGTCCAATGTATTAGAGACTTATATTGAGTCTATTCATTAAAGGTCTGGCCTTCTGTGTCAGCCACTGGAGAATTGTTGAGATGCGATGCGAACCCAAACTTTCGTTTACTTTTCACTTCTTTTGCCACTATTTGTGAGTTCCTTCTCTTCTCTAATGCCTACAATTCCTTCCATTCGTTTCTTAGTCTATAGTCTATTCTCTTATAAAAATATGGATCCGGTTTTCTATTGCTTTAAATGTTTGTGTTCTGTCTCTACCAACTAAGCCATTGCCTGTACCATCGCCTGTGCCACTGTCTGTGCCATTGCCTGAGCCAAGAGAGAATCACCTCTTTCTCAGAGAGTTGTTGTTTTAGATTTTCTATCATTTCATTCTTTCCTTAATTTTGTTTTTTGTCTTCTCTATCATTGCATCAAATGATCATCTTTTGGTGCAGTCATACAGAGAGGCAGAGTTTTGGCATTAGAGTAGAGCACAACAGCACTGAGGAGGAGTAGTGCAAAGACACACAACTGAGAACTGTCTGCAAATGTACGCCGACTGAAATGGCATAACATATAACACAACCATAACTCAAATGCAAAACTAACAAATAAAATAAGAACAGCGAAGATATATACCGTCTAATGATATAATACTAGCATTTCTTCGAGACAAAGAGAGACCTATTCCCTGACTATTCCTTCATTGACTGCAATAGCCTACCAGTGCTGTCACTACTCAGCCATATATGACGGACAACTAGTAATTAGAATACCGATCCGATAAATAAACATTGATTTACAATATAAACAAAACAAAACAACCAAACTCTCATTCATTGCAGCAAAAAATGGCAAATAAACAAAAATGATGAATGAGTTGAGAGCACTACTGCTTCGGGATATCACTCCTGACTTCGAGTTCCCAATTAGAACACAAAGACAGCAAATCCAATGAAAATGCTTTAATTTGAACGCAGAGAGAGAGAGAGAGAGAGAGAGAGAGAGAGAGAGAGAGAGAGAGAGAGACCGAGTGAGAGACCGAGTGAGAGACCGAGTGAGAGGTGGTATTGGAAATGAAAAGTATAAATAATGGAAAGCGTTTTGCTGTATTGTAAATGATTTGAGTGCATCTGTGCTCTTATGCTGTTCTGTTGTTCTCTGATATTATGTTAATAATAAAAATAATAATAAGTTTGAACTGTCTTTCATATCCTTTATATCTTTCATATTCTTTATGGAAGTTCAGTATCTGATGTGTTGCCTAACATTTAGCACAGAATAAGTGTTAATATGATTCTGATTCTTATATTCTTATTTAGAATGATTCGAACGATTCTTTTATTCGTTTCTCTCATATAATGTTAGTTACAGTGAGAGAGAGGAGTGAGTCATAAACAGTGAGCCTCAGATTCAGGCTCTGGTGCTGAGGGCAGAGCACAGGAATGTTATATGTATTCTATTCCTCATATTCTTAGCTCTTATTCTGGTCTAAGTGTTGAGTTAATCGAAATGAAACAAAAGGAATAAAAAGAAATAAATTATAGTTATAAGTGAATAGAGAGAGCGTTATATTAAATTATAAGGAAGCAAATATAAAAGGGGTCATTTTATTTTTAGTCGTTGTTAATCTATTATAAATACAATATTTTTATTCTCTATCGAACATGCGTGTTCGGCACCGGTGCAGCACTGGCTCTGGCGGTGATACTATTTTTATTAGTCTGCCATTGTATGTGCCATTGCTCTACGTGTTTGATATTTGGTTCATAATAATACTGTGCTATACTCTGCTATACTGTGCCGAATACTGTGCCGATCATACTATGCTTTACTACACACCAATACTCTAATGTTATATTGCTTTAGATTTGAGCCTAACTATCAAATAATACTATAACTGGCATTAGACACACAATGCCAGCGCACAGCCATACCAAAGGATATGCATTATTATAGTATTCTATGCCCTGACCTAATTTTCAATGAGATATACCACAAGAAAGAACTCGGTGTTTGCAGACCTTCCAAAGACAACTGCAATAAATGCAACTCTCATTTGAATTGTCGATCCATTTATCGATAGAATACTTGACTTGAAAACTAAAATTCTTAAAGAATTGGTTCAAAAAAGTATTTTTAAGAAAAAAATTTTCAGTCCTTTGAGTGTTCAATACCTACAATGGGTTAACAAAGAGACTCATCATATGAGCAAAAGTCAGAGTAACTCAAATATAACAACAAATGGGAGCCTATTGTGCACATGTAGTCATCAAAAGGCATCGAAGGCCAAGAATCGCCGCCAATTGAAATGCTGTTAACAGTTCCAGCATTTAAGTGAAATACTGACAGCACTGGCATCAGAGTTGAGCACCCCTTCGCTCAAATTGAAGCTCCTTCCCATACAGACTAACTGTTAAGGATATGCCGTTCCTCGTAATTGAATCCATCTTCATCTTTAGGGAATGGATTGGTTTTACTTCATCGCCACTATTCTTATGATTAAAGTACGCTTTACTTGCGCTCAACTACTCTTGCATTGGGATCGCATCCGAAACACTATCGGCCCCTCTATTTCTTAAACAGAGTTTCATTTCCCCTATTGTTTGCCTGCAATAGATTTCACAATTTTTCGTCTCTCTATGTCTTAGAGTTTAACGAAAGGAATGTATGTCTCAATACATTTGTCTTTATGTGCAATACATGAATGTGTTTGTAGTGTATGTGCTTTTTATGGTGTTCCTATTCTACCATTATTCCATAGTTTGAGAACGAGTGCGGTTGTGTGTGCCTACGATTGTGTTAAGATGTGTGACACAGATTCAATCAATCAGATCAATCAGATTCAATCAAAACAATAAAAGTCGTGTAAAATCAAATACGTATCGATCAGAGATGCACAACAGTATTGGCATCAGTACTGCCAATAGTGTTACATATAATCCAATACAATATATTTAAGGCAATAAAAACAACGCCAAAACAAAGCCTCAAACTAAAAGTTCAATACACTGAGGACCCGGAATAAGTAAACTATTTTCCTCCAAGATTTCTCTTTCCGTCAGTCTTATAGTGAAAAATAGGATTTAACTCAAATTTCTTAACACATCCTTTGATGTATGCCTCACATGTATGGCAGTGAAGTCATCTTTCGGGCGACTCTCAAAAACTCACATTTTGTTCAATGAAAAGCTTTTTGACTTCTTTTGATGCTTTCCAATGACTATAGTTTAGTATAGTTTACTCAATGAATATATTAATAGATTTTTTTAGAGCCCAATGATATGTCGAAACTGAAAATCAGTGACTGAAGAGTCAGTTAAGCGGAAACCACAAAAAATTGAAGCAAAAGCCTAACAAATGCGCATAAATAAAAATATTAGATTCAAAACCATTGAATAAAAATTCTGGTCGATTGAGAAAATGGTGGCATTTATGGTGACTCCAAGACTAGAAGTGCGTTAAATTTTTATTTGAACTAATCTTCACTGAAATACTGGATAAGTATTTGAGAGATCTTTAAGTGATTGCCACCACTTCTTGGTTGGTATTTTCAACGCGATTTTATGTCTCCTTTTCAGTGATTCAATAGTGTTTGCCATCAATTTATTGCACGAATATATTGTGTTTATCTTATGTTGATTATAGAGAAACTGTTAATATCTATTGCTTTATTGTTCACCAAATGACGAAGACATGGATCTAATCATTATCGTCGTTATAATACCAGTAATTATTGGCCAACAGACGGGTCGTAATGGATGTCGACTCAAATGTTCTCTGAGTTAATCTCAGACACGAGTAGATCCCTTTCACAACATTAGAATAGAATATTCATTTTGAGGAAACAATATCCGAATGATTAGCCTGGTCTAAATTCACTGAATGTGTTAGTAATTTAGTAGACAAAAAATGGCACTGAGCATAAAGAAAGTCTAGTATTCATAAACAAGGAAGTCTGTATATCAATGTAAATTTTATTGATGCCTTTCCGGTGTATAACAATTCGTGCGTTTTTTGTTTTGATAATTTTCCACAAAATGAATTCCTCCGCAATATCTACGGCTCATTGAGTTGTCTGAAGTGAAACGTTGCTAGGTGCTATTCGCTAAATCCAAAAATAGTCTGCCATTCATTCAAATTGAATTTGGGATTTGAATCTGGTTCATAAATATAACCAGCTAAATGGGCACTTGTTTTCTGTCAAAAAACAAGTTTAGGTAAAATCCTCTAATGATTGCAGACTTTGATCGACAATTTATTTAAATATTCTGAGCCAGACCAGTTTATCTCTGAATTTATTCGCCAATTTCGAAAATACCCTTTTAAGTCTGAAATAAATTACAGATATTATTAGGGAATAGATATACGAAACTTTTGGGTATATTGTCTAACATTTAACTAACAGATCATTTGTTATTATATAACCGATGACTTATTGCATGCAAAACGTATGAACATTGACTGCAACACAAACGGTATATCAATGGCTCAGTTCTGTTGGTATAGCCTTAACCATAACAGACGATACCATTATTATCATATTTCTCGCAAGACTTTCTCAGTCTCCACTAAATTATGCAAAACATATTGAATACAATAAATTTTGAACTTTCAAATGTAGAACTGTTTATGTAATAGATATGGCGGTATATATGGCTGCATATATGGCACCGCATATATGACTATTACATACATATATATATTCAATATATTTATAAAATGTTTTTAGAGAGTAAAGTATTGCCAAAATTGTAGACATATTGAGAATATTGCGAATGAATTCGATATTTTTCGAGGTATTTATTTATTTATAACATCGATAGCTTATAGTCTTTATCTGCAGAGAAAGTCTATACACTATTCTCGATATGAATTTGATATTCATATCCATATTCTTTAGAGATCTCATAAATTATTAGTAATCATAAGTCTTATATTATGTAACATATTATCTAAAAATTGGATTTCATTCTTCTTTGGCGTATTCCGATCGCTCCGGCAGTCGATGCCATTGGCCTCAAACTACTTATGATTAAGAATAAGAAGTGAATGAGTGCTCGACCGGAATATTTGACTCAATCTATTTGTATTATATAACAAAAAATTAAATAAATAAATATAGACTAAGAATCCATTAGTTTTTAGTGAAATATTGACAAAATTCATAACGAAAAATTGATTCCAGCAAAATTGCTTTTCTCTTCGCTTTTCAATCGATTCTAGGCTTTCGCCGACTGATTAAATGCATAAACAAACAGAATATAAACAGACTATAAATAGGAAAAACAAATTCTGAGTCCACCGACACTGACCTAAGGATCTCTTGAATTGTGAATATTTGATATGTCTTTTGCATATAAGTGAAGATCAACTCTGACCCCAATTCCCTACTCTTATCCATTATTAATGATTCTTTTTATTTACTCTCGAGTTTGTATTTCCAGTTCAATACAAACGAAGACTACAAATAAGCAAAATAAATATCAGACAATATTTAATGATTTCTATTTATAGTCAGCTCTTAATTATAGTTAATTATCAGAAATCATATCAATTAAGCAGAAAATATAAATTGAAATAAAATGAAATTTCAATTCAAAACCAGAAATAATTGAATGAAAACATGTTTTGAGAGAAATTTTTATTTCCAAACATTTAATTAATGTCTGAATATATTAGATATTAATTTATGTTTCAATAATTCATTGCATTGAAAATAAGCTCAATATTTGCTATCCTTTAGAGAAGAGGAAAAAATCCTTTCGGAGCAAAAAAATAATGAAACATATGTTACATAACATATAACTACATATTTTATAATGAGTTTTGATTTAATTGCTTTTCGGCCGCTATTCGGTACTAAAAAACTTTTTGCTTCTCATTCTGTGCCAAAAACTGTTATCTTCTTCTTTTCTAAATGTTTTCAATTTTTCTTTTTTCTCATTTGGTTTTTATTTATTTGAACCGCAATTTGTTAGAAAAGAATTTTACATTAAAATCAGTTAAAAAATCAGTTAAATATGAAATTTGTTTCAAAAGGTTTCGAAAGTTAAGCGATTTGAATAATACTCAAAATATTAACGAAATAATTGAACAAAAATTTGAATAATTTGAATGAATTTGTCGACGCTTTCAAGTTTTCTCCACTAATTTCAATCCATAATCATTTTGATATGAATTCCCAAAACATAGCGTTTGATAAATATTTTTCACTCGTTTTCATTTTTTTTGTGAATTTTCTAATTATGAAAAATAAATCAAAATCATAACTAATATATTCAAATCTCTAATTAACTCTAAACTTGAATTATTCAAAACAAATGACATTTTCGACCTTTAATTTCAATGATGGGAAAGTGAGAGGGAGGGGAGGGAATAGTTGACAAATATTTGCCGTTTCTTTTGTTCGACGGATCCATTTCTAAATTTAGTATTACTTTGAAATTTTTGAAACATTTTAGACCAAGCTTATCAATAATTGCAAAACTGAAGAGGTTTTGAAAATTACACAATACCTGCCGTCCCGTAAAATATAAGGAAGACAAGTGGATCCTCTGTATGTCCAAACTTGTGCATCACTGCCTCAATACTATTAAAAATACATTTGAAATGCCATAACAAAAATGAGTTGCCTTTAAAACTGGAACTCATATGAAATTGAAATTTGTCTGATTAGCTCTGATTCTACGAATCCTCAAAAAAGTTCATTTTCAGTGTCGATACGAATGAAGGCTTTACGTGATTCACATTTGAATCACTTTTTACAATATTAGTATAAATTTCTATTCAATCGATAATCGTTTTCAATGAATAAATCATTTTTTGTTGTCTAAAAATTCATTTGATTATAGATTGTTATGGTTATTAGAAATGGAAAATTCAATTTTGAAAAATAAATTAAAAAATTCTCGATATTATATATACAATATATATAATTTTAATCTGTTAGGTATATACAATATATAAATTATATGCTTTCTATTTGGTTGCTATTTACTAAAAGAAAATATTGACCTGATTTATGGCAAGAGCATTGAAAACGATGCAAATAATTCAATTTTTCGTTGACATAAACTGAATAATTGGCCCAATTTTAATATTTTTCTTCAATGGCTAACAATACCTAACATTCACTTCCCATTGGAATTGATATTTACTTTAAATCATTATTTAAAACAATTTTACTTATTTTTGGTTAAAATAGTTATTTAAATTGAATTCCCTTTTTATTTTAGTCTTCGGTTTTTGGAATGAATTTTCCAGAACTGGATTTTATTGTATTATACTCTGAGAACAGGGAATCTCTTAAACGAAAATTTATTAGATTTCAACTTTTCTTTCATTGATTGGCCAAAAATTCTTTATTCAATTGAGTATTTGGACTAATTTATCAAGAAGAAAATATTTAAACAGATTAAACAACTAATTCAATTTGAATAAATCAAATTTTCAAATTAAGTTTGGAAAATAGGAAAACCTTTTTGGGTTCGAAATTAAATTTTTATTTTACTTTTTCTACGAAAGAAAATCAAAATTTAATGATATTTAAGGGCTGTTAAGATATTTGAGTGGAGTTTGGCTTTTGATGGCTTTCCATAATATAGTTGATTAAAAATTGATAAAATGGTTGTTATAATTGAAAGAACAAAAGGTGTGATCGGTTTACATGAAATTTATTATCTTTTTGAGGAAAAACTAAGAAAACTTGATTACCGTCTTATCTTTGGAATGGATTCCTAAATATATTCTGTGATTTCAATTATGTTTATACCCATTACTTGGACAGCAATTAAGCTGACAGATGATAATGTTTTGCTGTATTCGCAAAACCCTTTTCCCACTCAGATAAGAGCTCTAGTAATTTTATTTTTCATGCCAGCTTGATGCATTAATTTTTGTTGATCTTTTGTGAGGTAGAGTTCTGTAGGGAAAACATTTCAGGTGAAAACCCGACACAATTGAGTCGACAAAAAGAAAAATCACGACTTCTTTGCTGAGAAAACTCAACGAATTTATCTCAAAAGTAATCATTTGTAGTGATTGTAGTGATTGTACTGATTGTAGGCATTCTCTGATTCTCTCCTCTAAAAGGTTTCTCTCGTTTTTCACTTTTAATTTGAATATAAAACTAATGAATAATTCATCAAGTTCACTCTTATAACAATTAATATACGCTTAATCTTCTGACTATATCCTCTCTTTTCTTTAGAGGATTCAAATGTTTTGCGTCGAGTAATTAAAATCACAGGTTTTTAATCAAAGAAAAGATAAATAGATTTATTTAGCAAATGGATCTTGGATAACACATAAGGTTATCTAATTTTCCTCCACATAATTATCAGTATTAAAAAATAGTCAATTTGTTAGGTTTTAATCTTAATATGATTTCTATTATGATATTCTGTGCGCTAATATTCCGCTAATGTTTTGATTATGCGAATCATTTTATGGAATATTTGGGTCACTAACCCCTTGTCCTGAAGAATAGGGAAAATGATAAGAAGAAGAAGAATAGAGAAGAAGACAATATAGAGGTTATTAGTTTGGTTGTGAAGAACAACAAAAGCAGAACAATTGTGTTGTAATGCTTTCAAACCAAATGCTTTTCTTTCTCTTTCACTGTTATTCTGGGCATTCATTTCTTGAGAAAGTGGTGAGCAGTGACTCCATATTTCTCGTGAGCTTTACATTTGTACAGTACTATGAGGCCGGGGCTCAGGGCTCAGGTAAAGATTGAGTAGAAATATTTGCGTGAGAATAGCTATGACTGACTGTCCACTGAAGTCAGATATTGCCGGAGAAGATCAATGAAAATATATCGAAAATATTTGCAGAAAAAATGAAGTAATATATTGTCAATGCTTTGGTAACAGTAATGTGCTGTCCCTCTCCCTGTGCTGATCGTCTGGCTTTGCTCTCAGCTAACTTAATATAAGAAAATCGCACAAAAAGCGAATTTATTTGGATTCTAAGATTTTGAATCTTGTTTTTGATTCAGAGTATCCACGAAATCGTCTCAACTCTTATCTTCTTTAGGAATAAAGTCCTAACTCTTGCTTTCAATGCCTATGGCTTTAGTCATGAAAGCCATGAAAAGTAAAGAAAATAACGTTTTTGTGAGAGTAGGAAGAAACCATTGGATTGCAAGTTCACATTGAGTAATGCACAGCATATTGTAGGCCATGGAAGACATTGAGGGGATAGCGCTCTCACTTTCCTCGACATTAAATATTTGCTCTATTTTTAGCTCTCAATACAGAGTAACACAACATAGGCTTTGATACGAATTTATGGCACAACAGCTCCACTATTATTGCGATTAAGTCTCGCGAAGTATTACTAAAATCAATATTTTACTGATGACTAAAATCGTTACTCAAATTAATTGGATTCCAATTCGTAACAAATTCCGAACCCAATCCTCCCCAACAGCACACCATTTGGGAACAGACCAAAGCCTTTATTCCGATTGTCTTTAATGCATAACTTTTGAGTCGATCATTAAAATCGAGAGAATAGACAGAAATTAATTGAAAACTAATCACTATTTTCTTTTCTCATATAATGGATTCTGTATTCAATGGTTTACTTCTTGTATGAGTCAACCAATCAATAAGAGATTATTCTGATTGTAATCCTTATTCTAAACCTATGGTTGGATCGGAATAAAGTTTTCAGTCATGAAAAGAGACTCAAACATTACAATAGTTACTGACAAATGCATTTGGAGTCGGAATTTAATGGCGATCCCAATCATTAGACGATTGCATCGCAAATGTAAAGAAAGTCTATTATTGAAAATAAATGGTTGAAAACATTGGATAAGAAAAAAGAGTAAACTTTTTATATAAATCGCTTAATTATACTGAATTTCGATCAAATCTTTTTTATTCTGAATTAACTTTAAGTACATTCCGGTAAAAAAGCCCACAAAGAAAATGTTGGAATACATGAAAGCCAAACAGCATAATCTGAAACCAGAGAAATCATTTAGGGACCAAAATTGGAGCAAAATTGGAGCAGACACATTAGACATATGAGACAGTTAATTTTTTCTGTGTTCAATAAACCCAATAATAGATCATTTTATTCATTCATTATATGAATATTACATCACTTGTGAACTATATATTCAAATAAAATATCGATCGCTTTCTCTATTATATCAAAACTTAGAGTCGATGTAAATAAATGGCAAACAATGGTCTCAAAAGCAGATATCACTTCTTTAATCATCAATTCTTCAATTGTAATGTTCTGGAGATTCAGCTCTTGTCTTAAGGCCTGAGTTTGTGCGTTACTGTTATTAAGTTGTGAATCAGGAATGTTGTGATGTTTGGCATTGGATAAGAACTCTGAGAGAAAGACAGAGAAAGACTTTGCGACAGAAATATACGCCAAACGACTCAATCGAATCAGGTTTTTATCTTGGGTTCAATAAAACGATACGATCGCACATCACATACACAACACATTTACACAACACTATAACCGTATTATTTCTTCAGTTATTTTTGTTTTAAAAAAATCCGATTCTCTGCTGTTTTCGCTCTCTCTGTGTTCCACTCAGTCTTATATGACTTTCCTTTCATTTTTCCATTTATTGGTTTAACTCAAATACAATTCGAGGGCTAGTATTGAGCCGTTGCGAGACATCTAACGAGTGGATCCATACAATCAGATTGCAGTTAATTATGTCTATACCAGGAAGAATATTTACCATGATACATTTATTTCGATCTGGTATTGAGAGCTAAATGTGAGTCTGATTTTCATAAGCAATTCATTGAAAGGGCTTATGATTGGGGCCGTTGTCGGCATTGCATTAGGCATTAGTTGGGTAAACAGTTGAACACATTGATAGGCCCACAATTAGAGGGTTGCCTTTTCTACAGACGAGCTTTTGATTCAATGCAATTCTTTTGGATGGATTCACATTTACAGAAGTGAATAGTCAATGGCTGGCAATACGTGTTAGAAATAAATTAAGCGAACGGACAAATCTGATAGCAATGGTGCCAAAGAGGCGAACGGCGCTAATGCTAACCGATTGCCATCATTGCGACAAAACAATAATTATTATTATGGCTTAAAGGCCTTCATTGATGTCTGTGTGCAATGACTTCATTTGAATCTCTGCTAATTTCTGTCGTTTTCTCCGTTTTTAGACCTTTTATTGCAAAGCATTAGTCGAGAAGATATAGCATTAGTTTTATGCAAATTAACAAAAACGTGAACACATTTGTGAGTTTCATAGATCATATTTCTCTATATGAAAATAGGCCGCAATTCATTAATTTGCAAGTTGTTTTTTGACACTCTTTACTTGTTGTCATTTAATTGGTTGACTGACTTGATTGAAATGTTTTTGTTTTTTGCTTTCAGATAAAAGCTGTTGTGATTAGATGCTCTTGGAGAGAAGTCCATAGGAGACGGTACACATAACTGATGCATAGATGCTTAAGCCCTGGCCATGAATGCATTTTCACTCCATCATCATTTCTCCACTATTGGGACTAACAGTTCATTTTCATCACTGGAGAGACGGAGAAAAGAGAGAAAAGTTAATAAGAAGTGCAAACAGTTTCAGTTTAGTGGACGTAATATCTCTGTTCAAACAAGTATTGGTTGGAATCAATCTCATCATAATTTTTATACTAATAATAACAACTCTTATAACAAGAAAGAGAAATATCGGTTCAGAGTCTCAGACAAACGATTACAACAATTACTTCACTGCCATTGGAGTTCACTGCCAACAGACACAGCCGTCAGTCCTCTTCTATCGTCAGTCACTGCCATCGTGAGACCCACAACAACACTGTATTGTAGTGAAAGGACAACTAAAAAGACAACTTTTATCATAAACTTGGCCCGATTTTCCTCCTTATTTGAGTCGTTTGTTTGCAATCAGATCCGGTCCTGGAGCTGCCAAAGGGAATTTCTTCAACAAGCTCGCGTCACGAGCCATCTACAATGTCCTTTCTCTTCCGGTTAGTGCAGTATGTAATAATTTTCTTACTATCTCGATGTACAGTGCAATATGCAGTGCCCATGTAGTGTCCGTGTAGTCGATGTAGTGCCGTAGTAGTAATGTAGTCAACGTAGTCAATGTAGTCACTGTAGTCCATATGATCGCTCGGTTTGTCGGTTTGTCCTCTGACTGTACTTCACTCTAATCATTGCTTATGTTTTGCTTTCCGAACAAAATTGCAGAATATTTGTCATATATTTGCCGTATTTCTCATTATTATTATTATTATTATTATTATTATTATCATATCATAAGTCTTACTATTATTGTTGTTATCGAAAGAAATATTTATTTTAATAATAGCTCTAAGATATGGAATGCAAACCAAATGCAAAGAATTGCCAACAAATGCATAAAAATTGCGAAAAGTTTACAAATAGACCTTTTCTATGATTTGACTCTCTCTGGTTGTGCTGTTGTGCTGTTTGGGCTCAATGTTTGTTTGTATTTGTTTGTTCTGTACTATCTGTACGGCTTGTATCTGGTGGTCATTGTGGCTCTGGCTGGTCGTGTCGTGTGCTGTGTCGTGCTATCTGTACTATGAACAACACGTACCTGCTCGGCCCCCTCTTTCTTACTTAACAGGTTTCACGATCTTATCGGCGGGATTCATGTTCCGGTTGACGACGGAGTGGACAAACTAAACCGCAAATACACACTTCTAGTCTTCCTGTTTCTGGCGCTCCCCATATTCACCAAACAATACATTGGAGACCCGATAGAGTGCTTTACGCCGACCTATTTTACCGAACCTCAGGCGCGTTACGTCAACTCATACTGTTGGACGGCTTCCACTTATTATCTCGTCGCTGCAGATGCCGACGATGATGATTATGATGGCTTCACAGGACAGGTAAATATCATCAATTATTGCTGGCATAAGCTATTGCTCCGGTTATTGCTGGAGTCCTATCCAATCATTTGCAGAGCTCTGCCATCTCTCTCTCTCTCCCCCCTCTTCTATCATCATATCGTTCCACACCCTTTGCGTAGACATTATTCTCAGCTTTTATTCTCATTTATTTTGCAAAAGAGTCGCATAACTATACATAACTACACACAACCATACAATTTAGAGAAGCATTCAAACCATTGAATGCCATCAAAAGCCATTCAAATTTGTTTTGCCAACAAATATAATGCACTTTAATATTATATAATATTAATATCTCACTGAATGACTATCTACTGATGGCAGACCATTGAACGCAACTCCCAAACAGTTCCACTATTTCCGTCGCAATCAAAATATCAGTCAAACACCGAATCCTCTCTAATATTAAACCAATTCTTTGAGTGTTTTTCAATATGAGACAGATACTTATCTTGGTAGAAAAGGTTAAAAAACATATGAAACAAGTTATTAAAGTGAGAAATGTAAATATGGGCCACTTCTGGATGACTAGACTGGCAGTAAGTGTTGTCAGTCCTCCGATATTAATGTTTGTCTTTATGCTGAGTCTGAAACGAAAACTTGAAATGAAGTCAATAATAATGAACCAAACATTTGAGAGAACACAACAACTCTGGGAATGTGAATAAAATTTTGATGTCGTTATTGTTTTAAGCCTTTTATTGAATTATCTTTTTCTGCGTTATTAGCGCTCATATAAAGACCACAATTCTTTATCTTCAAAAAAGCAAAGATTATTCAATTGAATCATTCAAATGATTGTGCTTTACCTCAATGTTACTCTCCTTTTGAAGCTATGATTGAGGCAATACATGCCCTCAGCAAAGGGAAGGGTATGTTTGTTAGTGATTCTCGATTAGCCCTTCTTATTATAGCTGGGCTTCACTTACATATTAAATAAATAATAAGGCAAAGGATACCACTGTTGGGCTCTTGTTTTCATCTGGTTTTATATGCGTTCGCTATATATCATTGAAATAAATAAATAAATAGTGAAGTCTTCGTAGTCTCCATAGTCTGGGAACTGCTCTCAACAGTAATTCTTTAAGTGTTCTCTCAGTATATATAATGTCAATAACAATAAAGGCTTAACCAATGTTTTTATCGCAACTCATTCTCCATTCAATCTTTAGCCACAAATTTATTCTAATATCTGATGCCATTAGAGTCTGATTCAAACGATCCGATCCAATGAATCACGAGTTCTCTTATATTTTTGATTAATGACTGTCTTTATTCCAAACAAATTAATTAATGACTTAAACGCTCCATCGATGACGAGACTGACAAAGAAGAGACAAAATGTGAAAAAACCCATTGAATCAGATAAAAGTCAAAAACTCATTACATGATTGAGAGCTTTAGAATAGAGGCGAGGATTGACTTTACTTCAAAATATATATGAGTCCCACTATCGCTCTATCCCTGCGATGATGTGCCAAAAGATTGTGATAATGTGTTATAATTTGTTAGACACTATTAGACACTATTTAAGTTGTTTCACAGTTTGTGTCACTTTTATTACTGTTGTCTCATATTTTGTAACAATTTTGGCACAGATTTCAAACTATTGTATGAACTGATGAGAACTCATAAATATCTTTATTCTTAATGAAATACAATATCGGAGGACAGCATAACATAAATTAGTTTTCAATTTCATTCGAATTTTGATTGGATGGTCAGCCCTCCCAAACAGTCTCCCAAACCATTGGAGCTAAGAATAGAGTCTCTGACCAAAGAGCATATAATAAGAATGGAGTCATTCAAACACATTCTTATAAATAAGAAACTTATCTCAAAGAATATTCTTATTTAAGGAGGTCTACAAAAGCCATGGCTTAGTGGCCGAAGAAAAGTGACACTTATTCTGAATGTGTCTAAAGTTTAGAATCTGCCATAAAAGCAGATATCCTTTCCATACATACAACTGATCCCCAATTCTTTTACATCCATTTTAGGCACTCATTAATTCAAAGCCCAGAATAGAGACTCATCTCATGAATACATTGAAAAGCCTTTCATGTCTTTCACCCATATTTTAATAATGATTTTCATTCTGAATTTGGAATTGTTCCTAGATTGTTTAATCAGCTAATGCAACAACTATTATCTTTATCAGGAAATTGAAGAATAATTAACTTAAATATTTAATTAATTGAAGGGTTTTTCTTCTGTAAGATATCGTCAATCGTCACGAAATGTAATTTAATTGGCTTTTCGTTGCAAACACTCACAAAAAGAGATAATTTTGAGTCAAAACAAATTTGAATGAATTGAATGTTAAGCTCATTATAGACTCGAATTCTCATTAAGTCTTTGGAAAACATTTGATTTTAAATTAATGGTTGATTTGAAATTCAAATGGCGTTTAGGGATAATCGTATGACTAATTTATTGCCTGATGTTTAGGATCCACCCGATCCTCGTGTTCTTCCTGAAGAGTTAGATTACGGTGGTTTCGACGTTGCGTCGACAGGTCCTGAACGACTGCGTAGAGTACGGGTCGGATATTATCAGTGGGCGCCGCTGATACTCCTGGTGCAGGGATGTTGCTTCTATGTGCCGTTCCTCGTATGGAACTCTTGTGCTCATAACGCAGGTGTAAAACTGCGGCGACTGTTGAAGAAGGCGTCGGACATCGCAAGTCTGCCGCCCGGTTGCCAACAAAGAGAGGCTCTTTTGGCCGAATTTGTGGACCAATTTCATACACTAGTGACGGGTGAGGCCGGTTGGTGTACAGACCCCGCGTGTCGGCTACCACTTTCATGCCGGTGCTGTGTGGGCGGGCCGAGCCGCTACCTGTGCCTACTCTATCTGCTCGTTAAGAGCCTGTATGTGCTGAACGTCGGACTACAGTTTATACTTCTCGGCTCATTCATGGGTCGGGGATTTCTTCGTCACGGACTGGAACTGATGCGTCGCTTCTTCATTGATGGCGACTGGTGGGCATCGCCTCGATTTCCTCTGCAGACCCTGTGTCAAGTGCGTGCCGCGATCCAGGGAGGGTTGCGCACATACACGTGTCAGTGTGTTCTCCCTATCAATGTGTTCAATGAGAAGATCTTTTCTGTTGTTTGGTTTTATTTGGCATTTCTTATGCCTTTAAACATCATTTCATTACTGTTTTGGGTGTGGCGTACCTTTCGCTGCAACCGACTCGCATACATACGCCTCTGCCTTTGGAGGACTAGACTTGTAGGTATGGCCGAAGTGGGCCGCCTGGCCCGCAAGATCTCTGTCAACTATCTGGGCTGGGACGGTGTGTTTGTGTTGCGCCTCATTGAGCACAATCACGGGTCCATTATGGCCACACTCATTGTGTCCCGACTCTGGGAATTCTACGCCAACCAAATGAAAATGCAAGAGGAGCAAGGTGGAAACGGCAGTGACGCCGAAATGGGCAGCGTTGCCAGTGTGGGCGCACCGCCATCCACGTCCTGGCACTCGTGCCACGCCACCTCTTGTCACGCAACTGGACACCACGGGCACCACTACCCGCCGCCTACGCCAACCGGACACCAGACAATGAGTAGAGGGAAGAACATTCCACCCAACGGGTATTGGGGTAAATGACACTGGCTTTAAGTTGTAGACTAATTTAAATTAATATTATTATTATTCTTAGGATTGAAATAAATTTTCAATTGTTTCAAAAATCATTTTATTATTAAACTATTTGTAGATATATTTGGAGACAAATTTGAATATATTTAAGAGTTGTATCGGTTATAGAATTGGTTTAATTATAAGCAAACGATAGCCCATTAAAGTCATAAAAACCCATTCATCTCATTATTACTTTTGTTGTTCTGAGTCTCAGAAGATTTTTGAAAATCTTGATTATTAAAAAACTAATTAAATTCAAGAAATTTTTACTCTGTTTTTAGTTAATACTCGAACTGTTAATACACTTTACATGTTAACGATGACAGACCTGTTAAGTGCATATTTATGCAAATTCATGCATAACAACAACATTGAGCCATAAACTGCTTATAAGTCATAATTGATATTAAAATTATTATTATATATATATATATATATATTATTATTATTATAATTAAGAAACAGAACATATATTAACAAACAGAACAGATTTGCTAAAAACGTGTACATTAATAGAAGAAACAATTTTTTTGTGAATAACTCTATCGATACAATTACTACTGTTATTATACATTGATTATAAATTGATTGCATTTTCTGTTTTTCATTTGACATTATTCCGGATTCAAAAAACGTGAATCAACTGAACTTTACTTTTACATTGAATTTCATTTTCGATTCGCTGAAAGAAATATTCAAAAATAGAAACAAAGAATTTGATTGAATAAACTTTGAGGGCTTAGTGTCGGAAGTAAAACAAAAAATTGAAATATTTATGCGATTGTGATAAACACGAGAATATAAAAGACTTTTGAAGAAATGAATATAAAATATGACCTAAAAATTACCCTCAACACCAAGATTGAAATAAAATAGCAAACAAAAACTATCGATAAATTCATCACGATTTTTTCTAATTAGATAAATTAAGAGTATTCATTTGGAGAGAAATAGTATCAGGAGCATAATTCAATTTTAATGAAAGCTGTTATTCATGAGAGAATATTTGTTGGAATTTCGTTCATAAATAAAATAATAATAACTTTAATTATATAAAAGTCTATCAATTTTTTTATTGTCGTCGAAAAAATCTAATATCATTTGAGGCAAAAATTTTTGAACTGATTCCTAATATTAGAGAAATTAGATATTTTTTGGTTCTGTATATCACTCAGAGATGTATAAAATTACAGCAGTTTTTTGTTATGAAATTTTCACACTTCAATGTAAGTCACGGTTTACATCAATCAAAAATAATTATACACTTTTTTCGTATTGAATTGTGTGTCGCCTCATATTATATCACATATGATATAGAAATAAAATTATAGAGAAATGCTTTTCATATAAATTTAATTCAATTTTTGCTTGAGATGATAGCAGACCATCAAAGAAAAGCTTTCAGATAAATTAAAATAGATCCAGGGCTAGGATGTGCGCCAATCGAGACAATGTACCCTTTTTCTGGACTATAGTACGCACTCGGCGTATAATTCGCACCAAACACTATGCAATTCCTAAAAATACTATTGTTTAAATCAGCGATGCACAAGGTACTTTTACCATTATTAAATACTTTTTAGGGCTTAAATAAACAGGACAACAAATATCCTAATTCACGAAATTGATAGGCTTAAGAATTTCCAAAATAATGGGTCAAAATTTATGGGGTTAAAAACTCATCGGATTTGAGAGAATCTTTTGAAAAAATCACTTTTTTTCTTCAAATAAGCCGCGCGCTATAGTCCAGAAAACAGGGTATTTCAAGTTTTCTTTTCCTTTGCCTAAAACTTATACCATTTGATTGAAATCATAATTTGTTGCGAAGACAAAAATGAAGTCATAATTGTTTTGCTAATTAATGGTTAATTTGTAAGCACTTCCATCCGAGGAAAGAGAATGTCTTTAATTATATCTCTGTTTGAGCTAAGCTTTCAATTAATAAAATTAATGCTCGAAATAAAAATTTTAAATTATGTTAAACTCGTCATAGATTTTGAACTCATTATTAATAGAATTTGACTAATAAATGAAATTAAATAAAATCTCATAAAATCAAAAGTGAAGCTATATTTTGGAGGAATCTTAAGTCACGAATATATTTGAAGTCTTCGCTGGTTTTGATTGATTTGATTGGAGGATAAAAATGCTGATAGAAAGGAACGACACTTTTGGGGGTCATTACCGGAACCCGCAAAAAGCCTATAAAATGCATTGTTTCTCATCCACATAAATACCGATAACATTCCCCAAATGAAATATCCCTCAAAATTTTTCAAATGAAATTTAGAATTAGTTTCACTCTTATTATGTTTAAAAAATTTAATTTCGTTTTCGAAGGTTTTTATAAAAATTTCAAAGGATTGGATTTAATGAGATTTTGTGGGATCTCTTCGAAAAAAAAGTCAATTTATTTATAAAATATTTTATTTGTTATGAATATTAAAGCAATTATTTTATGGTAAAGTTCGGTATCAGTTTCGAGATTAGATGGTAATGAAGCGGATCAGAACTCACACATCACTCAAGTCTTCTGATGTTTCATATTAAGGCCGAAATTTAACCGAAAATTCGGTTTGAGTTGATTTTGAAACAATTTGAGAGTTGGAATAATTTTTGATAACAAATCGATTTAAGTGATTAACTGAATTAATTTCGAATATCAGAAGTATTCTCATCAGACATAAAGTGTTTTTCATTCTTTATCGAAGTGATTGAAAAATCCGTTTCTAATGGAAGTTGTCTTCAAATTGAAATAAATTCTTCGGATTCTTGTGTTGAAAATTTGATGTGTTTTTCTCCTATTATTTGTTTGTTTGTCTGCTTATCGAATGATCTCTTTCTTCAACTAATATCATGTCTTCACTCATGAGTCTTAAGAAATAAAAAAAAATTGAAATGTTATAAAACACATCCAATTCATCGAAATCCGATTCATTTCAATTGGCTTTTTATTCCAATATTTTTAAAAGTTTTTTGAACAACATTTCTAAATAGTCTGCATTTGAAACCCATTTTCTAATCAAACAAAAAAAACTGAACTGAAGCCAAGCCAGTGATGTCCAAAGTACCCGTCTTTAGAGGGATATGAACAAATTGGGATTGGAAAATTAGGTGTGGGGTATTTTTCCGAAGGCATGGGAAAAATCACAGGGACACCAAGGTAAACTTTTTGGGCGGAAAAAAATCGATAGTTTTTAGGTGGAACCTCAAATTTTCTCCTACTTTTTTCAAAGACTTAGTATGGATTCCCGACCGGCATTGCGGGAGAGGGGAGATAGCCTCTGAGCAAAAATCAGGGAGTGTACGTCCAGAGCAAGAGGGGATATTTTAGCTCTACATCTTGACCATCACTGAGCTAAAATTCAGCTCCAGTTCTGTTTGAAATGAAGTCTTCAATATTTTGATGTATTTTTTCAAACAATAATTTCAATTATAATTCAAATCTATTCGAATCCATTTATGACATTCAAAATATTTTCCAAAATTCTATTTTCAAATTATTTGTCAATTAATTTAATTACTTTGGCGTTCAGATTATTTAAGAGAAGATGAGTGATGACCAAGATCTTATGAAAAGGCAAATTGTGATGATTGGTTGTTTCGATGGGAAAGAAGCATCTTTGTTAATTACAAAATGCGAATAAAGTTTTATAGTCAATTCAGGATAAGAAAAATGTGAAACTGCATAGCGTTAGCAGAGAGTCTTTGCTAACGCTATGAAGTTTCACATTTTTCTTATCCTGAATTGACTATAATAGAATCCAAGCACTATTTAGGGTCTGACGATATGCAGATCTTAAATATTGCGGGTTATGATTGAGAAATAATGAATAAATTCATTGAAATCAAAGCGGAAGTGATCGGTGAAAACGAGTCTGAATTTGAAAGGTTAGAATTGGGCCTCAGGTTTATCTCATACGACAATTAGTTGATTGCAACCATTGATCCAATTAATGAGTAAATAAAATGTAACCAATTTATCCAAAATTGTTTTCAATGAAATGAATACATTAAACGGCAAAATATATTCCAAGACTTGAAGAGAAAGCAATTTATTGTGACTGACATTAATATATTCGATGAAAATTGTGTTAATTGTTTGAAAGACAATCGCTTTGAATGCGTCCATATTTTTAGAAAAATGAGTTAAAATGGTTAACATTTTTAATGGCTTATTAGATAAGAGGTCTATTAAGGGGTGGCTTTCCTTTGTAGCACCGGCTTTGTAAGAAAGTTATCTTTCGGCGGTTTATATGGATATAACTCATGTAATACAACAATGGTTTCAATTTTTATTAACAAAATAAGTGAACAAAACTCTGAGTTCATGGCATACCTTAAATCAAATTCATATCTGAAGTCGAATTGAAGTCTAAATCGAAACTTAAATTCCATTTCAATTTCCAATCAAATTATTTATTTCTTTCTGTGGAGGATCTCATCCATACTATAGGCGTTTGGCTCAACTTTTTATTGTTTTTCATGGCTTTGGGGCTCGATTTAAGTCCTGCACAACCATTCCATTGGTAAGCTGTGTGCTAATACTCAAGGAAGTCTTGTAATTGAATTATATTACTCATACATGCCTTAACTTAACCGATATATGAGTTTCAATGGATGGCAGCCCTGGAGGGGTCACCAAATTAAGAGAAAGGAAAAAATATATGTCAGATATTTGGCCTCTTTTTACTGTCAATCATCAAATCAATTGGTTATTCCCGGAAAGAATAAATACATTCAAACTACAGATTGTGAGGAACCACCGCTTAATCATAGGAGCGCCGAATCTCTACTAATATTTATGCATTGGTCACATAAATAGTGTAATTCTGGAAACAGTCGTAAATTTTGATCGAAAATTTATTTTCAACAAATCAGAGCCATTAGAATAAATTTGATGATGATTCGGAATGACCTAGATCATTAAATAGTGTGTACTAATTTAATTTAATTAGCGATTGTCTCATAAGAGTTGAGATTGTGTTCAAAAATTTGTAGCAAATGTTTTAATATACGAAAAATCTGAGCAGAAAATGATTTTTCGGATGATTTGCTTCAGAGAAATGGTTTTATATGAGTTGAATTAGTCTCTGGTGATTGTGTTGTGCTGTTATGCTGTGCACTCTCGCCGATCATATTAATGGCTCGAATGATACATGAGCTCAGATAAGACCAAAGTATTATTCTCTTCAATATTGAATATTCATTATAATGTTATGTAAAATGCAAAATATATTCACTCTTTTAATAAGTGAAACAGTTTTAGAGCAAATACAACAGCTTTTCTTAATTCTGTTCCCTGTTTTGACACATATTACGGGTCTTTTAATTTATGCCTTAAGACTTCTAATGAAGAATTGAGCGCTAAATATATTTCAAGCCTAAGACCAGAACCAGAAGAGTAAAGTTCAATGAAATAATGGAAGAAAAGGCAGAGAATAAGCGATAATATATGCCTTTATATTATATGCAGAGTCAGACCAGTATTGAAGGCAAACCTTCACATAAAACTGACAATCGATCGCTGGCTTTGTCTAATACAACACAATCTCCACAATACTCCACATTCTTCAATATTCTCTCCTCTTAACGCTTTGCTCTCCTATCGGTGCCTCTGCTTTAATATGAGTTATATAATGCTATAGTCAGTGAGTATTCCACTCCTTGGCTCCAATATTTCCCTATTCTTAGAGTCACACAATCTTTAGGTTAAGTGAGTTTGCATTGCATTGGGCTCTGCATCGGCTCTACTTTGGGTCTACTTTGGCTATACTTTGGCTATACTTTGGCTCTGTCTCTGTCTTACATTTTTAAAGGCCTTTGCATTAGTTTGCGAGTACTCTGTCCTCATAGTTAGCGCTCAAGACCTGAGTTCTCAATTCTAATAGAGTTTTGTATATTTAAAAAGCTTTTTGCTTCCAACTCGTGCATCACTAATGTGGTCGCTATCAGGGTGTGCTGTGTCTATGCAGTAAGTGTGTCGTCTTTCATCTTTCTCACGGGTATTTCATAGCTTTTTCCATCTTTTGCCTCTTCTCTTGTCAGATGTGTTGAGACAAAGACGTAAACAAACGAATCAGTTGTGTAAAGATGTGAAACGAGAATCAACTTTAAGCGCAAAGATTATCCCCAAATATACATACAGTGAGTCACTAACTGCAAGACATCCTTCACTTTCCTGCCGTCTATAAGACAGTCGAAGCACTTCCACTGCATATACACTCAAAAATACTTTTCTCGAAAAAGTACTGCTCTTTCGTTCACTGATCTAAGAAGACACCGATCTTTGCAGAGGAAGAGTCGGCCAAAAATCGATCAAAAGAGCAATGCGCTCATACATACTCTCCTCCACACTGGATGAACACTACAGCGCTCTGACGTCAATACAAATCGAAATCAGAGAGAGAGAGAGAGAGAGAGAGATGTGCCCCACATTAGTGACGATATTGTTATGATATTTTTTCAAATAAAAATATTAAAGTAAAGCAAATTAAGGGAAAAGATTACAAAACCCAAACGTTTTTCTAAACTGTCTTAATAATAGACAAAATTCAAACTCAAATTGTTTTTGTTGATCTTGTTTCTTTTGATTTTTCTTTATTACTAAGGACACCAACGAATAATCAATTATTAAGAGCAATACTATTTTTAGAGATAGAGTTAAATTTATAAAATCAGTGTTGACAAGGATTAAGTGAATTGTTCCTGATCCTAGATTTTGTTACTGGGTTTAGTCTCCAATGATTCTGTTTGGCATCAAATGTATTTATGTTTCCTATAATTGAATGGATTGACAATAAATTTATTCATTGATTGAAACCGCTTTGAATTTATTTATTCGGAAACTAATTTAAATATCAATAAATCATTTGATAGAAAGGAAAGGTATAGTCCTTTACTTATGGCACAAATATATCGAACATTGAATTACAAATACTTGTATAGAAAATTGGAAAATCTCAACAATACAGGTATGACTTCATATGACTTCCTCTTTTCTCATCAATCATTTCACGTCAAACCATAGCTCTTATTATGAAAACTGCTCCCAAAGAAAACAAAACTAAAACAATTTCTACGAAAATCTCGTCCTTTTCATAGAAATTTACATCAATTCAATCAGTTTTTGAAATTTTTTTCCATATATTTAATGAATATTCATTTAATTCATTATTCAAAATGGATTTTGATTATTGTGAGTAAGATTGAGCTCACATTGAGCCCATCATATAAATAAACAAAGCACTCAATTTTTCAATTGTATTATCCGTCAATTGTTTACTCAATGAATAATTTAAAATATTTTTATTTCAATTCTTAGTATTCATAGTGATATGTATTTCGAGATTTCAAATAACGAAGATTTTAGAAAAGAATTTCAACAAATAATGAAATGCTTTTTACAAAATGAAGTTTGAGATTAATAATGAAAATGAATCTTATTTTTTCTCTCTCTCTCTCTCTCTCTCTCACTCTCTCACTCTCTCACTCTCTCACTCTCTCACTCTCTCACTCTCTCACTC
>JAQGBD010000457.1:0-30146 GCA_034698165.1 Punctoribates punctum | reverse complement strand
TTGGATCCATAATCCAATCATTACCTGGATAATTAATCTAAGGATTTAATTGGCTCTTAACTGGATATTTAATTGGACGGTTAATTGGAGGGAACTTTTGTGTGTGCTTCTTTTTAAGATTTTCAGACAATCATATTTAACATCAATTTAATCCATTAAAAAACAAAGAAAACTCAATTTGTATGTAATTTGTGAACTAATTAGTGATTCAAAAACAAAAACAATTTAAAAAGTATTTTAATTGTGAATCAATTGCATTGAGAATGAGTTCGACAGAAGTTTCAACGATTGACACAATTTTAGTCATCAATCGATTGATTGATTCTTTGAATGCAAACACTTTTGTCGACAAAAACGATGAAAAACTATTCGACGAAAAGTTTCTTAAACCGGATTTCGATATCTTCTTAACTCTCGTCAATAGTTTTGCAAAATTAAAAGAAAATAGTTTTAAACGAAACAAATTGTTGTCTTTAATAAGTGATTATATTTATTGCGATAAAACATTGGCGACACTTATGTCTAAAACCTGTGACATGTCTTCAACAGAACTGCAAATAATTGGCACTAAATTAGAGACAATTCTAGTGTCGATTCCGGATATTGTCTCCAATAATATGAAATCAAATTTCTGTAAAAGGTTTGAACGAAATCTATATTTCAATCGAATCGTTGAAACTATTTATTTGTGTATCGAAGAAGTCTATCAACAGATAAACAGAGGAACAGATTCTTCGTTACAATTCTTGTCATCACTTTTGGGTCGAATCGCTTTCATTGGTTTCTCACAAATTGTTTTCAATCAGATTTTGAATAAATTGATTATCAATTGTGAAACTGATTTCATTTGGCGCCGAATCGCTTACAGATTAATAGTATGTCCACCGAAACAAGAATTCATCGAAGTCTTGATTAAAAGCATATTTTGTTTGACTTCGAGTCATCAGACAATCGTTTGGATAATTGGCAAAAGTGTTGAAACGAATCCCAAAATCAAGTTCTTAGTGACCAATAAATTTTTATTAATAAATGAGTTTAAAAGCGACCAAATTTTGGTCAATATTTTCGGTTATTTGAGTGAAAATTGTGTCAAATTATTCTTCGAAGCCTTCGATAACTTATTGAATGCGTGGACTAATTCCAGTGCTCTTAGATATAGGAGTTATTCACAACATTTATACCTTTCCCGCGGTCTTATGGTTGGCTCCCGATTCATCAAAAGCGTTAATTTCACTGAAGTCGAGGACAAGTTTAGAAGACTTACAATGAATGGCATTGAATTGCATCTGAAGAACAGTGAAACCAACTTTAGAAATATCGGATTAACTGTTGGACAGACTTTGATGTCTTTGTTTTGTCAACAAAACAATAAAATTGATTTTGAAATCGAAGAAAATGAAGAAATTAAACATTTGAATGACTTATTTCTCAACAATTGTAATGAAAAGGAAATCAAAACCACTGAACAAAAGATTTCTCCTCTTATTAAAGCTGAAGAACAAAAGCTGACCAAAGAAAATAAAGACAACAAATTAGACAGCGATGACGATGAAGACAGTGATCTGATTCCATACGATTTGTCAAATGATAAGCCGATCGATGATAAGAAAAAACCGGTTTATTTGAGGGATTGTATGGAAGGCCTATCAGATCAGGAAAACATCGAATGGTTTACCTCTTGTCTAAAAAATGCTGAAAATGTTATTCGAGACAATTGTGAATCAGTTCATGAAATCGCCACAGAATTCACCCAAATATTGTATCGTTTGGACGAAGGCTGTGCTGTCGATGACTTTGTTGGCCATCGAATGCGAGCTCTTATAGCTTTGTGTGTGTTTTCCCCCAAATCTGTGGCCAATTATTTGTGTTCTCAATTCTACGCTGAGAATCACACAATCCGTCAAAGACTGGATGTGTTGGAAGTGTTATTATCTGCGAGCACTCAACTCTCTTCAAATCCAAATCAATTTACTAAAGAAAGTAATATAAAAGAGATTTCCATAGTTTCTGATGAGAAGAAGACCGCAGAAACTCATTGGAAAGAAGTCGTGAACTCAAGAATTGAGTCAAAGACTAGAATTCTGAGCCATAAGTCCAAAGACACGACTGAGAAGGCGTTCGTTAATCGTTTAGCACCAGTTGTTTCGCATTTCTTTTTTCCACTCCTGAAGAATATCGATAAGAATGCGATAAAATTCGATTTACTAGAAGAGGATCACTATGTCTTCGGGCGTCTCCTCTACACACTGGCAATGATAATAAAAAATGTGTCGTTCTCTCCCATTACTAATCAAATGGGAAAAGAACTCTTGGACTTCATAATTGCCTTCAGATATCATTCGGAAGTGTAAGTCATTAATTGATTCGACAAACAATTTAATTGTTGTTAACGATAGATATGTGAGGGAAGCCTTGATTTTCGCTTTCTGTATGGTTCTGATGAGTGTTCCCCCAATTTATCTCATAAATGAAATGTCTCTCCAAATGGTTGAACTCCAGCTTTGGCTCAAAGGTTTGCTTACAAACCATTCTTTTCTTCTCTGAATCTTTGATTATTTCCGTAGATATCACTGAAAAAGAAGCGAACACTCAATGCGTTCAAAAAGCGTTGACTGCTCTCCAACTCCTCAAAGAAGTGGTCAAAGAAATGCCGATTTCTCTAAACATTAAATAACTTTCCATTAATAGTAATAAACAATTTTTATATTAAATTCATTTAAATACAAATAAATTTAATTTTTGTTAATAAAAATAATTGAATAAAATTTAAGACACTTTGTATTGATTGGAATTAAAAGACTTTTCCATAAATTTCTGATTCAAAACACAATAAAAATAAAGCAAAAGATAAAAATGAAGAGAATTGTCTCTGAATTGCATTATAGACCGGTTTTCTTATTTAACAAACAATTAAACGTCAATGAAATGAATTAAAATAACAATAATTTCTATTAAAACTTAAAAATCTCTCAAAAAATGTTTTAATAAAAGTTAAACTCATTTGTGTCTCAATGAGGACGCGAAGAGTTGGTCGAAGAGCCAACCGAAACACTTCTGGTGACGGCAGACCTCCTGTACTGATCCATTTGTGCTCTTAGATTAGGCGGTGGCGACAAAGGACTAGAGGAACGGATTCGTGGGTTTTGTAGCAAATCCTTTATTGTCTGAACGATCAAATCAATTGCAACTGTTTTACAAATGAAAACAATTCGTAATATTTTTATATTTAATTAATTGGTTTAACTCTCTATTCATTAAATGCATTACAAAAACAAAAATTACAGAAAAACAGAAATTAAAAAATACTCTCAAAAACCCAATCGATTAGAAAATTGAAAAAACATTTAAAAATTGATATAAATTCGTAAAAATATTTCGGATTAAAAGTCTGCGAAAATTATGACACAAAGAGTAAGTATTCCTATCGACTGACTGCGAGATTCGGGGAGAGATCTCTTCCTCTTTTGATGGCATTTGCTTTTGGATTGGAAACGATTGTCGACTCCTTAGAGTTGATGTCATTATTTAAGTGAAGCGGACAGTAATCAAACAATTTTTCAATTCGATTGACTATCAATTCTACTGCAACTGAAATATAAAAAACAAACAAAACTTTTTAAAAATCAGTCCAAAAATTAGGTGAACTCTCGCAGAGAGTCGACAGTCAGTCAATAGAAAGACTTACTGAAAGAGTAATTGATTTTTAATGTCTTACAAATGGTTAAGAAATTAATCAATGAATAAATAGTATAAATACCTCCGTTGTCGGCCCCGCGAGGGATAATCACATCCGCGTATTTCTTTGTCTACAATTAGTTCTCTCAATGAATACAATTTGAGAAAAGGGTGTCTCACCGGTTGGCAGAACTCCTCGAAGGCTGGTTTGACAAACTTTGTGTATTGGTTTAATACTGTCTCCAAATCTCTGTTCCTCTCCTTTACGTCCCGTAAAACTTAATTCAAACAATAGATTAGATTCTGAGACATCCCTTACATGTAATACCTCTTCGGGAAAGTCTAGTATCGGAGTCGGTGTCGACGAATAGTTTCATATGAAACAGATTCCGAATCTCTGGAAAATAGAAGACTAAAATTCCTTCGACAAGAACCACATCCGCCGGATATACAGTCTGTTCGGTTTCACCGCTGAAGAAGTCAAAGGCGTGAAAATAAATAAAAACAAATTTGAGTCAAATTGTCTGATAATGTCTTACACCGAGTGTTCCCTAAAATTATAGGTACGGACGCGAACTGTTTTGCCCTCAAGAATGTCATTAAGAGTGTCGAGCATAAGCTGTTCGTCAAAAGCCGAGGGATGATCGAAATCAAAGTTACCTTTGAAGGCCAGCGCCAACTCTTCGGGCGTTAGTGACCTATAAAAGCTATCCTGAGATATACAGACCACTCTTCGCTCTCTGTTGGCGACACTGTCTTCGCCCAACTGTTCCATAATTCGGTCGCAAACTGTTGACTATAAGAAGCAGCAAAAGAAGTACCTCATGAGTGATGAGAGGCCACTTTTCTTAGATGCAAATTTGTGAAATACCTTTCCAGATGCGGTTCCACCGGTGACTCCAATCAAAAATGGTGTCTTATTTGTGGAGTAGACTCTCGAGTTGTCATCGCTATTGATTGAAGCGGCCATAGATTTGATTGAAATCTGGTATATCTTAAGAATAGATGAATTGAAAGTCGATATCAAAGGTTTAATATTTTTGTTGAGAATAACATTTGACTCAAATAACTGTAATATTTGCCAAAAGTTGTCGCTCTCTATGACTCTCTATATAACAGTCTATAACTCAATAACTGAATCTATAGCTCTTTAACTCTATATTAGCTCTTATTTCAAGAATCGGGTGAATAATAGCCGAAGAATATGATCGCAATCAGTGACAAACAAATATTATTCCTCATCTATTCAAATGAATTCGGTTTTCCTTGTTCATTTTTAAACAACATATTTTTGATAAAAGCTTAGTTGATTTGTTCTTGTTCTTTTAAGAACAAATGAATTTGCCGACAAATTAGCTAAATTTTTTCAAATTTCAGTTCCACTCGAAGAGAGCTAATGGACTGAAACACAAATTATTTTTATTTAAACAAAATCTTGGAACTGATCTAGGTACAAGGGTACAATATCTACATGGTAGAAAGAGAGGACCACACATGAAAGCAGTGTATTTAGAAATTCTCAAAACTCTTGAATTTGAGATTATTTTGTTTTCTTGATACAGAAGTTTCTGAGTTACTTATCTAGCTAATTACCTTTACATGATAAGTAAACTTGAATATTTTTAAATGAGCTTAATTTGATTGAGATCTTTATCCTTTTAGAAATTTTTCGATAATTTGTTTTATAATTGAGTAAGGTGATATAGAAAAGAAATTGATGAATAGATCAAAAGTAGATAAAACGATTTTCACTAAAAGGATTCTATTTTTAGCCTAAAACTGTCCCTGCACACATCGCACACACAAGGCAAAGTTTATCTTACTAGTTTTAAAAACCTTTCGACTCGAATTGAGAATAAACTATCATGATAATTTATAGAGCGTTAGTCACTGACACAATTAATTTTAAATTGACTCAAATAAAAGACAATTAATTTCAATCATTAGATTTCATTTAAAATATGATTCGAATAAAAGTTTTAATTACAAAAAATTAAGTAAAATGAATATCAGGTAAAAAGAAAAAGTTGTTGGCTTTGATGGGTTCGTTGGGTCGCCTTTGTTTGTCTTCGAGTTAATCGAAAATTAAAAGATAATTGTATTGATTTTCACTTTCAAATGATTGTGGCCGAGTGTACGAAGACCTTATGAAGACCTTGGTCGCACCAATATTTTTCATTTCTTATAGTTCTTATCAATAGCTTGCAGTGAATTTGACGGATAAATGAAGTTTTAATTGAAAAAAAAGTTGAAAAATAATTCTTTTCTTTAAAACTAATTAAAGTTTGAAATAAAATAATCTTTTAAACAGTTTTAAGTGATTAAAAATTTTGAATATTTTGTTTAAATCGAAGTTTATTACTGTCGTTGATATCTATTTAATTAAATTTGAAATTTTTTCAAAAATATTACAACTCTTTTGAGATATTAAGCTAAAGGTAGTAATAATATGGCTTAAAATGATCCGGTGACCAATGATCTGTTAGGGCGTCTCCAATGCACTCACCGCCACTTCTATAGAGAGCCATTCGTGTAGAATAGTTTGGGACCGACTATTGTGTACTCAAATACCTGTAATACTTGTGCCGTACACTCAAACTTCTTATTGAAAATCTATTAAAGTTTTGTTTTTTATCATACATTTTGAGGAAACTTTGATTCGGAGGTAAGAAAAACTTTCGCCAAATCTAATTAATATATTAATGGTTGCCATATATTAATGAATTCAATCTTCTATATTAAACTTTTTCTTCGGTAATCACTTAAATTCAAATTCAAATTTTCAACAAAAAAGAAAACTTCAAAAAACTCTTCATTCGATTCGTGAAGAGTTCTCTATATCTGAGTTATCGATAAACCCTTAAAAATGATTTTAATTTTTTACATCAAATTAATAGTTTCCGTTTCATTAGCTTTTGATGAGTTCTGTTGCCATCAATTGGCGTCAGTCCAAAGGTGTCACGATTTATAGCACATCTTTGAGCCCAACTCTCGGGCTATAGGATAGGCAGAGCTTACATATGTTCTAACATTTATTTGATTGTTATCATCACTGAATCATTGCCTTAATTGTGAGTTTCACTACTTTTCTATTCACTCGTTATTGATCTTCACTCCAAGAATCTAATAGTTTAATTCAAAAATGACCTGTCATCACCTCACACAGCGTTTAATTAATAGCGATGTCATTATAGATAAGGACAGTCAGCAAAGCCCTCCCCAACTCTTATGTTTCAAATATTTGTGTAATTATATGCAAAACAAACATTATTTTTGCTTTGGTTTAATGCTTAGGGTTTGCACTCATTTGAAAAGACGGACAATAAGAGTGAAGTGACATATCAACCGATCAGAACGGGATCAGTGAGTCCTCATTGTCTGCACCACTACTTTCATATCAGTGATCGCTTTTCTCAAAATTTTCGGGATTTAGGATTTTCTATGACTACTGAACTGAGTGCGGGATATGGGATATGGGGTCTGAGGTATGGGATGTAATAATCGTATGTCTAATATGGGTTATGTGTATATTCTCCGTATTCTTCACTATTTTCTCTATTCAAAGCGAATTTCAATTTGATGCACAAAAGGGCTCAGGGCTCAGATCGCGTTACTTTTCAACAAAAATGGTCCTCCTTCTATGTTCCGTCTATACTCAGTCACCATATATTCTGTGCTCATACAAAGAATTTCCAACAAAAGACTACTTTAGACTCATTGCCGACAATTGAAAACTTTGAGGTCAGACTTCTATTAAATAATTTACGAAATCCTAAAGTTTTGATAAAAGTTCGTAATCAGAGTTATGAGGCTTTCCTTTATAGGTATTAAACGTATTATAGATTCTGATTTGAATTGCGATTAAAATTGTGAATAATATGAACGGATGCGTCGCTAAACCAGAATATAATTCGCAATTTTCCGCAAATTTTCAATCGTTTGATCTGAACAGTGATAAGATATGCACGTAAACTGTCTAGCTCATTTATTCCTTGCCTTCAAACACAATCTATATAAACAAATATTCAATTGTTGTCCAAAGTTTTCATTACTAAAAGAATTCCAGAATTTATTTTTCGCTTTACTCTGGAAATTATTATCTAGCAATTTTCCTCTGAATTACGTTCACTTTTATCTAATTATTAGATTCGTGTCTTTTGTTTATAACAAAATTAACGAATTTAATCAAAAGTATGATTTGTTTTATAAGAGAATTTTGGTTATGGTTGAGGTCGTCCTATATATCGTATAGTTTTTGTTTTTGTTTTTCGCATAAAAAGTTTAGTGAAAGACTAATGACTTTAATTAACATCAAATGATATAATTCAATATGAGTCGGATGGGAATTATCTTGAAAACTAAAAAATGAAAAGCTATAATTTGACTATAGCTTGATCAATTTGTGATTCTCTATTTCCACTAACTTTTATCATTTTAATAATATATTTTGATTAATTTTTGTTAAGGAATGCTTTTATTAGTTGTTTAGTATTAATCATTTAGAATTGGAGGTACTTTTTGCAGTTACTGTGCAAGATCATTTGTAGATTTGCCGGGAAATCATAGCAGTGATATCGATATCCGGTATCGCAATTAGAAATTAAATTAAATTCAAGTAATTATAGGTTTTTAAGAAAACAAACAAAACGCTAAGAAAATAAAAAGGACTGTCGACTGGTTTTCTTATGAATTCTGTCCACTTATAAAAGTAATCAGACTTTTCAAAGACAAAAGTTTTATACATTAAATCTGAGGTAAAGTAATGCCGACTGACTTAATTGACTGCAAATGTCAAGCGTTGAAGGGATGGCCGCACTGGAGGCTGAGTGATGAGCTGTCAAATAAACTAATCACATGATATGCGACCACCTTTTCAAAGATTTTTTGCATACATTTAAAGTTTGGGAAAATGTTTTTTGAGTGCTTTGAAGAAAGACATCATTTAATCTACGGTTCGGTCCTTTGTTTCTGTGGACTCACCACAAGACTCACCACAAAACTAATTCATTGGTATTCATTGGTATTCATTTGATAGCTGTTGAGAACCCATTTGAAAGAGAAATAAAACAAATATTCCTTAAATATTAAAACTATTCGTTTCCCAAAGCGATTATCATATGATATGATATTATAGGAATACCTGCAGACCGTCCCCTCTCTCGATAGTGTCTTCTCTTCAGTAAATCTCGTCATCAGATTATATCTGCGCTGTTGTCGGACACGCTTTGAAGTGATCTGCCATACATTGAATCACGACTTAAGATAAATATATGCAAAACTCAATGATCTGTCTTCAATTCTAAGCTAATAAAGACTATTAATCTATCAAATTGACTGTTGAGAAGTGGTATCACATTAGGAGCGCAACTCATTCCCAGAACAGAATTCTTATGAATATAAGTCTAACATAAGTCTAATCCGATTTATTGTTGACTTTTTCTAATTTATTTAATTTACCGAACATTTTGTGTATTTGTTTTTCTCTCTAATGATGTTATAATTGAAATCTTAAAAATCTGTCAAAAATTCTTATATTAATCTTCTTACCCACTGATAGTCATAGACATAGAGAATTGCAATCAAATTATTTAAGCGTTTTTTAAGAATTAATTTCCATTAAAGACATTAGTATTCACTTTAGAGACGTTTAAGTATTTGACGAAATACTAAATTAGTTAAATCTTTTGCAGATAATCAATCATTTCTCGCATTTGTCTATAATTTCCAAATGCATAACAAGGGTTTGTATTAAATACAGGATTAGTTTTAATTGTTTTTATTCATATCTTTTTTCAATTATCGATTTGTCAAATGCAGCCCAGAGTGGAGTCAACCAATTGGGCGGACTTTATGTCAACGGTAGGCCTTTGCCCGACTCGACCAGACAGAAGATTATAGACCTGGCTCACAGTGGCGCCCGACCCTGTGATATATCACGAATGTTGCAAATATCAAACGGTTGTGTTTCTAAAATTCTGGGCCGATATTATGAAACCGGATCTATCAAACCGCGAGCTATTGGGGGGAGTAAGCCTCGAGTGGCCACTTCTATGGTTGTGCGCGCAATCACACAATACAAGAGAGAATGTCCCTCAATATTCGCCTGGGAGATTAGGGACAGACTTCTCACTGACAATGTCTGCAACAGTGAAACCATTCCCAGTGTAAGTAAACCGATCGCTATCTTTATTAAACACCGAATTACGAAACCTTATATCGACTCACTTTTGGACAATCCTCACAAATAACTGTATCTGATATGCATTGCGTTTTCATAACTTTATCTCAAGTATCTATGGTATAAGCAATGTAACCAGTATGAGCATGCACATTTCCTCAGTCATTTATTTTCGTCTACTCAAAGAGAATTTGCGGTAATTATCGCATATTATTTCAGTTGCTTTCGAATCGAAAATGTAATTAAATTTCATTAAAATATCTGAGGATCGACACAATTATAAGATTTCCCATTCGATCAGATGATTAGAACATATTATTTGTACAAGATTCTTTATATATTTGCCAATTTCGATGAACAAAAATAAATTGTTGTCATCATATAAAACAATTCAAATAACAAATTCGTTTGTTTTATCGGAGCCTTACATTATTCGAAAGATGTGCAAGATGTATAATTCAGAATATGCACTAACTTATTAAATTCTATTTTCGATTACAAAGTGAAGATATTTGAAATGAGTTTAGTAAATCCGAAATCAAAGATATACCAAACTTGAAATTATTTTTAAAAAATGACATTCGATTGAAATCAATAAAAATGAAATTATTTTAAGAGAAAATCATTTGAGAAAAAAATTCAAACAATTTATTAGATTTTATAAATCGATTAAATAGTTTTGAATTTAAATGTGAAGCAAAGCATTTAGTAATAGGTTTGGCTAAATATCTATAGTATAAGCGGTTCGATCGTTAAGACCGACTGTCAGAGCATTTTCTCAGGAGTCGACTGTCTTTGAATGTCTCTGAATGTGTCAAAACGTCAACATTTCAAAAGTGGTTTCTTATGTCAAACGCACTCTTTTTCTCTATTGACTGTTTGGCTAACTATTGAGAAACTGGTCGTCCGATTGGGAGGCAAATTGAACCGATAGAAGGCCGGCGCTCTGCACACAGGAGGCAATCTTTTTACAAGTTTTTATTTTTATTAATACTTCCTTTAATTCCTTTATCCTTAGGTCTCATCAATAAACAGAGTATTAAGAAATTTGGCCGCACAGAGAGAACAACACGTCAGCGCCACTGCCAACCACTGCTCTCACAAATTGCCAATGATTTCTGCCCATCATTTCCAATGGTATCACTCAACATCATCCTCACCTTCATCTTCACCGCATCCACAATCACCTCAACATATGATCCACAGCCATACGGTCACTGGAGGACTCTCCGACGGCACTACCACATTGGCCGCACCTGATGTCCCAAATGCCAAGACTACAGTCACAAACTATCGCCAAGGTAAGCATATTTCATGGTCTCTCTCTCTCTCTCTCTCTCTCTCTCTCTCTCTCTCTCTCCCTCTCCACTCGATTATTCACACCTTTCAATGAAAGGCCGAAAAGATAGGAGTGTTGGTCACAAATACACTTAACTTTGTTGGAGTTCACAATTGTGAGCTCAAGTGTTGCCAACTCTTTGATTGACCCAAACTTTGACTGCAAATGAGTTGAATGAATGAACGCTAAGAATACAATAGAAGAGTGTGAGTGTAGGACAGCCAACAAAAGGCTGTCTTCACTTTTACTATTTTCTTCTCTAAAACGAATTTCTCGTTAATTGTTATACGACTTGAGTTCAAATGTTTTGCATTCTTCGCATCGCTTTGTTGTGTTTGAAAGCCATTCAAATATGAATACAAATATGAAATTCATGTAACAATATATTGAATTTTGTCACTAACTGGTAGTGAAGAACTCACCATAAATTGATTTTTCACTTTGGAGTCGGTTTGACTGAATGAAAGATTGATTTCTAAATATAAGTTAATTCAAGTCATGTCTACAATAGTAGAATAGCTTAACAATTGTGGACAGAATCAGAGTTCATTTGCTTAGAGCACGGGCTGTGAAAAGTTGACCAAAAATCCAATTGATTCACAATATTCCTATAGGAAGAGATCAATGTATGATGAAGAGCATCATCATCATCATGGTCATCATCTAGCACATGCAATAAATTGCTTTTTAATAAAGTGTTAGTTCAATAAATAAATTGATTCACTTTTAATTACCAGAAAGAAAACTAATTAGCATTAAGTTTGATAAATGTTTGACTTATTTTTGTTAATTTTAAATCACATTTCATTTTAATCAAGTAATCTAGAACAATGCAAAGGTTACAAGTTTATCTTATACCACTTTTCTTTAATCATTTTGTGACTATTGGGGCAACTCTTTCAGTTTATATTAAAAAGGAGATGGTTGATAATTTCATAAACTGCTTGCAAATGGAAATAATCAATTTGGGATCAATTATGAGAATTCCTATGGATTGCCTCTATTTTGCAGTTTCCTAATATTAAATAGAATCGAATAATTTCTTCCAATATCTCATTGATTATCGTGTATCTACCTAGTTAACAATCAGTGATATCATTAAATCTTTCGTTAGATATTTCCTACTATTAAAATGTTTGTATTTTTCAATAATTGAATTTTACTAATCTTTTCAATTAACACAAACGATGTAATATTATTAACCATTTTCTTGTATTCGGAGACAATATTCCTTTACTTTTAACTCTTAAGTTGAGAGGAAGGCATGTATTGGTGTGAAGAGGGATCAATTTAATGACTGCAAAGAATCAATTATGAAAAATGAGTTTATAATACTTGAAAAATGAAATAATATATAAATGGGATTCTAATCGGAGTCAAATCAATAGAGAGTCGATCCTTAGTGCGTGTGTTTGGCTTTTCTCATGCGATTGTCACTCAAGTCATGTCATTTCAAACATCAAATGATATCTGTTTTCAGTCAAACTTATAGCAAATCAAAAGAATATTTATTTAAAGACAAATATTCAGTCATTAGTTGTGCTTTGGGCCAAACGTTCACTATTTCTCTCTGGGTTATCATATTTGAGTCTAAATAGTCTCTATCAAAGTTACTGTAACTCACATAACATTCTTTTGGAAATAGAGGTAAATGTTGGGACTGTGCGTGAAATTGTCAAATGTTTATCTCTTCGGACAAAATCATATCAATAGTATTTTTTATGCCAAATCTCGGCTCTAATGTTAATTAATTTTCTTAACGCCTAAGGCTATAGAGTTTTTCAATCTTATATACATTGAAATGATTTCTGAAGTTTTGCCCAAATAATCGTTTATTCTTTGAATTGAAGGCTGCGTTCGGCCAACAGAAGCGCTCACTTGTGATGTCAGCTCAGAAAATAATTATTCATCAGATGGTACTATAGATGAAGACTCACAGATCAGACTCAGACTTAAAAGAAGATTACAGCGAAACAGAACGGCTTTCACTGACGAACAAATCAAGGCTTTAGAAAATGGTAATTATCTTCTCATTATATCTTTCATTCCATTTCTCAAATCATTTCTTATCAAAACCAAAATATTAATAAATGTTTTCCAAAACTAATTACTTTTATTATCGATTCTAATCGACAATTAATCGACGATTTAAAGTTCCAACTATTTTATCAGTGTTTATAAACTTGGTTTTGATTTTGGCTTGCTCATTTAACGCTGGCTCTTCACTTCATTGATCAAAACAAACTCTCATATAAGCTGGCAGTCAATTCATTAGGTTTTTAAGCGAATATAAACTTAATTCAAAGTTAATAACAATAATAAGGCTTTAAATTATTTTTTCGATTGAAAACAACAGAAAACTATATTCATAAGACTAAATTCAAAGATAACCAAATAAACTAGATGGATTCATAATGCTACAGCTTCGTCTATATTTTTACTCAAAGCGTTTTAGATCAAAATCGGAGGCACCGACAACTATTGAACAAGATCAAACATTTATGTTTATAGAATATAATAAATTACTAATTATAATTCGAACGATTAGTTATCGGAGTAGTTGTGGATAATATTCAAATTAACTATAATTAGATATGAATTATCGTTTATAATTGCCATCACAATCATCAAATATTTTCTTAATGGTAAATGGTGCAGGGCAAATATTCTTATACAAGTAGTATATTGTACTTTGCTTGGTGCTATTGTCTAAAATTTTGAGGGAACGCTTCATTTATTGTCTCCATTCGGTTAATATAGGTTTTATTGAGATTTAAAAAGGAGTCAATCATTTTCATAGAAAATACTCAAATATATTGTAATCTTCGGATAACTTTATAGCATTTATTTGAATAAAAAATGCAATTTTTATGGATTTTCAGAGTTTGAGAGAACCCATTACCCGGATGTGTTCGCAAGAGAGAAGTTGGCGCACAAAATAAGTTTACCCGAAGCCAGGATTCAGGTCTGGTTCTCAAACAGAAGAGCAAAATGGAGACGAGAAGAGAAGCTGAGGAATAATCAGAAAAGAACTCAAAGCCATAAGTTTTCAAATGAAAGTCAACTAAATTTTTCATCCAATTCGACAAAAGCCACGAATAATGATAATCCGGACCAACAAGAAGTGAATCCAAACAAATCAAACTTCACTACAATCGTCGAAAATAACAGGACTTTTGTGAACTATTCCTCGTTAGCGACCCTCTCGTCGCTCAGTAATTCAATCCAAAACTTTAGTTCTCTAGCGGTAAGCCCTCCCCCTCCTCCACCACAACCCACTCAACCTTATTTATTGGGACATCCGTTAGATTCGTACGAATTGGGAGCTCAGAGCAGCTCTCAGTCGTGTCATAACTACTCTAATCATTTGATATATTGGCCCAAATAGTTATCATTTCTAATATTTGGTAAAAAATCAATAATTTGTTCTTAAAATCAAAATATATGCCAATTAAGTGATATTTTGAACAGTTTTTGCAAAAAATATATATCATTAAAATGATTGACGAAAATACCATTTTTGACGATCAGTTTGAAAATCGATTAATTGTATCGAATCTAATGTTGTATTGAATTTATCCGAATTAATCTCATTTTGTTGATTGAATTTACATTAAAAACAATAGAAATTAGAAATTGTTTAATGAATTAAATCATTTATATATTTAAATATTTGATTAAAAAAGTATTAATCACTGAATAAATAATTGTGAGAAAAGTCAGAGTCCGGGCACTGGAAGTAATTGAATGACATCTTTCCACTGTTCGATAGGCCACTGACCGTTGGGCTCAACATTGGATGGACTAGACTTCCAGTCCCACTCTTTGATTGGTTCGAACCAATTGTGTCCATAATTGGCTTCGATGTACGCCAATGTCTGACACGGAATCCGAACCTTAAGATCAACGAATTCTGTCCAACAGAGGCTGAAAAGCGGGAAAATATATTTGAATTTGAGGCCAGTCTTGGCCTGAGTGCCGCCATTCCACACATGATTCTGTTCGCGATAGAAGAAAAATATGTCTAACTTTATATCTTTGTCGAGGAATGAGAGCTCAAAACTGTCGTCGATTTTTCCAAAGGAATGGATGAGCGGTAAGTCATTGATTGAAAAGACGTCAATCAGTTGTGTCTTATAGTCTTCGATCCAAATACCGATATCAACGTCACGACTATAAGGAATGAAATCACACTCTCGATAATAGCCGAGAGCTGTGCCACTACTCAACCAAAACGGAATCGAGAGCTCATCCAAAATGCGTTTGACTTTAGTCAGGAGTGCCTTTGCTTTAGTCCGAAACAAATTGGACTCTTCGCTGTCTTCGCGGCCGTATTTCTGATGAAAAATATTGGCTCCAGTTTTGTTGCACTCAATGAATACAACTTCTTCTGGTTTCTGCAGAAACGGTGTCATCGGATTCGGTAAATGCAATACTAAGCCATCGATTGTCGTCCGAATTACTTCAACTCTAAAATGGATTCAATTAATGAAAAGGAAATGTTTTGTGGAAACGATTACTTGTCATAAATAGCACTCGAATGGGAAACTTCGAAATGAGTTTTCCTGACTCCCTGTCGATGGAGAAGCCTTTGTTGGTGTTCGTCGAGTCGGATGACTCCCATCCACCAGTGCTGCGATTGGATTCTTTCGTAAAATATGACGATATGAATGACGTGAGAGATCTTTCGAATGTCAATGTCCTCATCGATTACCACCAAATGAGTTGGGATTTGGACCTTAAGGTTGAAGTGAATGAGAGTCGGATCCAACTCTGAGAACTCCAAAACTGTAAACCCCTTAGACTTGATTGAAGCCACCCATCGATTGATTAGTAACTGAGTGGCGAACTGACCCAAAGTCGCCAAATGTGTAATCTTGCGGTCAGAGCACAAGACATTACAATAGGGATGTCCACTACTCTCATGACTTTTGGCCGATATATTACTCAAAACCTGACTATCGATTAAAAACACTGGAATTGATTTCTGTTTGGCAGAAACTGTGATCACATCCAATAGGTTCTAAACAAAGATATTATTGATATTATTCCGCAAAATATCAATACTTGTGATAAAACTCTTACCCACGAAGTCTTTTCTTCTATTTTTCCCTAAAATCGAAGAAATGGGAAAATGTTATAAAAGTTGTGGACTTTGTTTCAAAACTAAATTAAAGGAATCGATTGAAAGACAATACTTTTCTGATGAGTAACTGAAGAGAAATCAATTGAAGGGTTAATAAGAAGCCACTGACAACACATATCATAAAAAGGAGGTGTGTTTTAACCATAAGAAGTGTTTCTCATCCGTCAACTAATTTGAGAAAATATATTAAAAATTCACTACAAATGTATTCAAATTGAGTTTGGTCATTTGATTCGTTGGATTATAAGACATTTGAGCAAATTGTTATCACTCTCTATGGACAGAACTTTTGGTCAAATAATGGGATCTGTTGTCAGAAATACAAAGAATTACTGCATTTGTTTGGATTTGGTTTAACTCATTCGGTGTTTGTTTACTATTTTTAAATTTGATAATCGGTTATGAATTCAATGACAACGTATTCACTAATCTTTTATTAATGGACTCAAAATGTTTTGAGTATTGAATCCGATTCTAAATACTATGAATGTCTCCAATATTAGAAAACCTCTCATTAATTACTCATTGAATGATATTTACGTTGTTTTTGAAGAGTTGTGGCAATCGTTTGATGTGTTGTTGTGATGAAAGTCATGCGCTCTCTGTCTCTGTCTCTCAGTCTCTCAGTCTCTGTGTTTCCTCTCAAACACTCTTTTATTGACATTTATTTGATTTAATTGTATTTTAAAACCCATTTGTCGTTAAATTAATTGAATTATTTGCTATAAATTGCGTCCATTTTCAGAATGAATCCAAATGAGAGAAATCAAAAAGTGAGTCATTGAGGCCTTTATTACAAAAATATTGCAAATCATTGAAAATATATTTTTTGTAAATTTTTTTTCTGTATAAAAATTATTTGAATTATTGGAAAGTCTTGTCATTTGTTTATTAACTCTTTATTTTTGAATGAAGCGAACGGACGCCACAGAAGACGATGACTTCGGTGACTTCGAAGGTCCAGAAGACGACGCCCCCGAATCTGTTCAGGCAATGGGTGGACCACCCAATTGGGTATTTCCCGGTTTGTTATCACAATTTAGAAAATTTTTGCCAAATTTTGTGACATTTTCTTAATTATGTTAAAGATCTGCTTCGGGTTCAGTCGAATCAGTCACACGACGAGCCCGAGAGTGTCTCCAATGCAAGTATGGCTTCTCTTCAATCGCGTCCAAATGTGTTGAACCGAGGGAACGACATAAGAGGAGCCACAGGTCGGGAGACGGGAGCCATTCCCAAACAGCGAGCTTTAGATCCACCGGATGTGTCGCTCCTAACGAACTCTTCGCAATCAAAACTCCCGACAACTCTGGATCTATGCAGTTCTGCCTTCACTTCCAATTCTTATTCTCGCGACAATTCTTCGACCATTGGTTTATCTCAGGCGACCACTTCTTCATTAAACAGACCCACAAATCTAATGTCAGAGGGCGGGGGCGGCAGTGCTCACAACGGAACAGTTGATTGCAATCAAATGCGAATAAATCAATTGGAATGTGATTTAAAACAAATGCAAACTCAGAAACAGTTATTACAGCAACAGTTGCTCCAAAAGGACACTCAGATTCGTGAACTACAGTCACAGTCTCGCCAGTCGTCACTCAGTTTGAATCCACTCCAACCTCAAGAGTTGGTTATCTCAACTCTGACCGAATCATTGGACAAATTTCGTTCGAATATTGAGACCGCAATCAATCGTTTGGAACAAAGACTAACTTCTTTAGAAACCAGAGTTTCAGAAACAAACTTATCATCGATTTGTGATTCTATGCCTTCAAACACTCCAAACGACTTACAAAACGGTTCATCTCATACACTGACCGCTCTTTTGGCTCATCAGCGAAAAGTATTCCGATTTTCAAACGACTCAATGTTTTAATTGATTTAAATTATGTTTTAATAGGAAATCGAAGACCAGAAGAAAGAAAATCTTTTAATGTTTTCATCGATACTAAAGAATGCATTGGAAACCATAGAAACTCATTTGGATTTAAAGGGTTCCGATTCTCAACGCAAATGAAGTCTCGTATAAAACGGTATAAATTTATAGACTGTTGTCTACCACTCGAATGTGTCGGATATGTCTTTTTCGTTGTCCTCTGAGTAAAAGTTTCCCGATTTATGTCTATTGACTCCATTCAGATGTAATGTCTTCACCTCTTTTGTCAATTCCTCTCCATTTCTAAGCGTTGTTTCATTTGAGTGCTTCGACTGAATGTCATTTTGTGTATATTTGGCACTTATTTCGCTTTTCTTTATGGCATCTGATGTCTTGAGTAATGTCTTCGATGGCACTGAGTTTTGTTTATCTCTTTTCAGAATATTTTCCTCATTATTATTATCACAAGGAATGGACGGATTGTTCTCATCGATGGCTTTTGTCTTCAGGTCTGAAATACATTTTTGGGTAACCATAAAATCGAGGGAAGACTCCTCCAGTGTTTTGATGTTATGGTCGCATATATGACATCCCAACTTCTGGCCATCCATTTGCGTCGTATTGTTATTTAGAGTTTCGTTGTTTTCAATTATTTTTTGAGAACCGTTTTGAGCGATAATTTGTTTCGATAGCAAATGGTTTCTAATTTGAAGACAATTAACATTAAATTCATTTTTGAGTCAATTTTAAAACAATTTATGAAAAACTCAATCAAATCGACTCTCGATTAATATCTATTTCTGTTTTCAAAACTTAGAATTGAATATATTTTCTCATTTTTTCCAACAAAAGCTATTATTTTATGTAAAATAACTTAAATGTAATTCCATTTTGAAAGTGATTTTTACTGTAATCTAATCTATTATTAGAGTTAATGTCTTGCAATCGATTCCATATTTAAGAATAATTTTTGAATTTAAAGTCAAATACTTTTGCATCGAATGTAAAGATTTCGTAACTAATGTTTAGTTTAAATGTCAAACAAATGTCGCGATTGCTGTCAATTGCTGTCAATTCAAATAAAACTTTTTTTTAGTCGATTATAAGTCGGGCTTCAAAACCAAAAACATTTTCCTCAAAGTATAGTTTGTTTTTTGTGTAATCTTGCTAATCCTATGCTAATCCTGTGCTAATCCTGTGCTAATCCTTTGCTAAACCCTTACTAATCGCTTAATTGGTTGTTCTTTACTTGATTTGGAGAGAATTGACTTACTTTTGTTGAAGTTGTTGAATAACACCTTTGGTTTGTTTGATTTGTGCTTTCAGTTGTTCCATTTGGTTATCGTATTGGTCGATATCACCTTGGTGTTTCTGTTTGAGCAAAAGGAGTTCCTGATCTCTTCGTCTTAAGTCGATTTTGAAGTTTAAGGCCTTTTCATCGCTTTGTTTAATAAGTTTTTCCAATTTTTCTCTTTCGAACTCAAATTCGGTTAATTTAGTTTTGAGGCTCTCTTTGATGGCATTCAACTCATTCTTGAGGGACTTGTTCTCGAATTTAGTCAACTGGTAGTCTTCCATCGTTTCGATCCGCTGTTTGAGGACTTCGTTCTCTTTTCTGATGATATCCAAGTCTTTGCGACTCTTCGCTAATTCTATTTCTGAAAGCCTTTTGTTGTCGATCTTCTCCTTAACGATCTTCACCTGTTCGTGAAGTCTTTGCTCTACTTCTTTGACTTTGTCTTCTCTTTTGTTAAGACTTATCTCTTTTTCTTCCAATTGATTAAACTTTTTGCGGAGTTTTTCCATTTCGTCCTTCATTTCAGATTTGATTTTTTCGTAAACAATCGAATCGATTGTCTCTTCTTTTGTGGAAATTTCACTCAATTTCTGATTCAATTCTTCGATATTTGTTTGCAGTTCTTCTTCTCTGATTCTGAGTTTCCTCTCTCTGGCGTCTAATTCTATTCGCAGACATTTGTCCTTTTGGTCTAACTTTCGGCTCTCATTCTTGAGTCGTTCCCTCTGTCGGTCCAATTCTCGCGATTGTATTTCTCTATCGATTTCGAGTTCATATCTGATTTGTTTCTCCCAATTGGCAATCGCTGACACCTTTTCTAAAGGATCTGATTCTTTATTATAGATTTTTTCCTCATTTGTCTCCTCATTTGGTTTATCTTCAATGGAGGCGTCCCTTGACTTCGATGGTTGAGTGGAGTCATTCAACTCGTGAGCGATGGCTCTTCTCATTTGCTGCTGCAGTGACTGAAGAAATCCCTTTTCAGATAATTTCTCAAACATTCTGTACTTTATTTCCATCTCTTTGTCCCGAATCGGACTCTTATTTGGACTCAACTTTTTTGAAGACATTTTTTAAAAAGTGGTTCCAATTATTTAAAACCAATTATTAGTCATTGGAGTGAAAGACATTAATTTTATGGCATTTTATGGCATTTAATGGCATTTAATTGAGGGTTCATTCAATTGATTCCACATTTTCACTGCTTTTCAAATCATTTTCTTTTTAAATACAAATATTTAATCAAAAAATTGTGGAAATTATTAAAACTTATTAATATTTAACAAAAATTGTGAAATTGTTTGAAAACTTTTGAATGTTTATAATTTTAGTGTCTTTTGTCTGTCATGGAAACCCTGAAAGTCTCTCTCCCAGTGCTCTCTCCTTGTCCTCCCTGTCCCTCCCGTTCATCACACTCTGCCTCACTCTACCGGTTCTCTCACTGTTAAGCAGTTGAATGAGTTTTAAGGAAAGACATAAACTGGTCGTTAATATCCATGTCTTTTACCTTATACTCAATCTCTAGACTTAACACTTGAAAGATATTATAATTTATAAAATATATTAAATGAAAAAATTCCCATTTTATCGATTAAATGAGTGGCACTAAAATTTTTCCTCAAACCCACAAAATATCCGAAGCTTTTTTATGTTTGTATCTTGGTATTTCTAATTAACATTTTGCGAATTACTTGAATAATACAGAATTTCAGTAATTTATGTAAAAATTAGAATATTTTGAATACATTTCACTGAATTTCAAAAGCATTCAAAACACTTGAAGTCAATTAATAAAGTGTTTCCTCATTTGCATCAATTTGTGGCACAGAATATATTCAAAGTTAAAAATAATTTTTTAAAGCTTTCAATCGACAGAACTGTAAGACGAAAAGCAATGAGTAGTTTATCATAAGAGTAAAGTAAACCAAAGTGAGCTTGCTACTGCCACTTCCACTGCCAGTTCCCAATTTGGATAAACCAATTAACTCCTTCAAGTAAATTGAGTTAAACCCTATTAGTCTATTGTAAACAATTCTGTTAATTACTTAATCTGAGTCTGAATTCTGATTTAAAAACATGTTTTTTAAAAAAAGCACTAAATTTAGATTAAAGCGAAACTAGAGAAACAAGTGATAAGTGATAAACAATTGTTGTCCTTGTTCATCTTAATTCCTTATTATTATATTTAATACAATTGATTCAAAGAATTGAGGAAATATCACAATTGATATTTCACTATCAATAATGAATAGAATCTTTTCGATAGATGATCGTTGTTTTGCTCGATTGGAGCTAGCAGCTTTCATTACAGGTGCAGATCTCCACAATGTAAAGAGAATCTGTCTGTTCAAACAGTGAATATTGTGCATGCTATATTCACATTAAATTGACGTTATATTCATTAATTTAACTTTTATTCAAATTAATATTAATCAATAAAAAGTTCATTAATAGACTATTAATAGTCTACTCTTTGGACTTAATAATCAAAACAATTTTAAAAGTAATTAATTATTAGTTTAGTCATCAAATGATTAAATAAATTAAACAGAAAAGTGAATTCAATTGAAATAACCCTGAGTTCAGTCGATTTGAGTATTAATCACAAAAACATTTGTAATTCTAATCGAAATCAAAATTTATTTGTTTTATATATTTGTAGTTATTTTTAATTATAGCGAAAGCCATCGAAACAAAAAAGCCAAACATTGCGACTAAAATATGGAGAACTCCCGAAAGTTTTGTGTCATATTTGACCGAAAAAGTGGTGAAGAGGTCGGCGTCGATCACTCTTTCTTCGGGCACTTGTTGTGTGAAATAACAGGTCTTCTGCATAAATGTGAACAAAGCGATGATTAGATTAAATGTTGAGATAATGCAAATGACAGCAAAACTGGTGGCAGAGAAACGAATTCTTGAGATCGAAGTGTTATTATCGTAGAGACAATTGATTAGAAACAAAGCGCCCAAAACCAGAATATTTGCCAAACTTAGAGCCAAAGAGAATAATAAAGTGATTCGTTTTTGTTCAACACTCCAACACTCGTTCTCTATGTAGAGCCAGTCATACACTGGGATTAGAACCGACACAATCAGACACAGAATCCACGGAACCAAATAAACTTTGTGTAGATTCAGGCTTTTGGGCTGAAGTCTCTTCAGTCGCAAATTTTGTCTAACGATTTGTGGTTTGGGACTAACTCTCTCCTCAATCACTTCCATGTTGTTTATGATTACAACAGATATGAAAACTTGTGTTTAACGCACTTCAAGTGCTTTCTAAACGAGAAAACTTGTTTAGAGCCACAAGTCTTCAAATATAAGTTATATTTATATTATATAACTTTATTGCGAAACTTTTAACAACTCTTAAACGTTAATAAATGCTTTTTGTCAACTATTTTGTCACTTAATTACAGAAAAAAAGTCATTTTATTTAATTCAAACTTTTCTTTGTATTAATTGAAAGTAATATCAGTCAACTCTTCTGTCAATGGATTCAAAGTAAAAGTGCTTACTTTCGAAGAATTTTAAGCTCTTTATACCGTTTATCGCAAAGTATTCAAAATATAAACTTTGGTTTTGTTCAGAGAAGTGTTGTAAACAACTGGGGATAGAGTGGTATAAGAGTATAAGAGTGGCATTTGCTGTAAGGAAAATATAAAAATAACTTTTGCCCTCAAATCGTGTCAATCGAATGGCAGATAACGACTCTCTTCTATAAATTGACTTCACTTTCATTTGTGTCTTCAGAACAACAAATAGAGAATTGCATAAAAAGCCTGAATTTAATGCATCGACTGAAACATCATTTACTTTATTAGAGCACTACTTCTTGTATCAGACATTTATGACAATAACTGAGCAAACAAATCAATTGATGACCGATTGACTAACCATTATTAGAACACTATATTCTGTCCTCAGAACAGACGTTCAAAACCATTTGAGTCCGTTATGTATTCAAATAATAATAAACGAAAAAAGAACTCCAAGTAAATCAATATTTGGTTTATGCCAATAGACTCACTATATTGAGATCATTGAGCAGTGAGCAAGTGAGCTTGTTCCTTTTAGAACCACTGATTGCCTCTTCAATTGAGTCAAACAATTCATTTCAATCAATAAATCGTTTATTTCATGACATTTAATAATAACTTTTTATATAAGAAATGCAATAAATTATTAATTTTAAAACTGAACTCACATTTCATATGAAACAAATCAATCAAACAATTGAATGGCAATAAAATGTAATTAATATAAGACTGGATTCTTGGCACAACAAAATCGTTCTTTTAAGAAGAAATTGACTGATTTGCAAGTTTGCAAGTATCAATTTGAGGCCAAAATCATTTTTGTTCACCAATAATATGTTTGACTAAATTCCTTATAATAGCGAACGGCAAGAAAAAAAATGAGCATGATATATTGTAAGGAATGAGGGAAATAATAATAAGAATAAGAATCAATAATTAAAATTAATCAATTCCTAATTAAAGCTGAAAATTCAATTTTGTTTGAAACTGACATGCTTTAACCATATTCATATTTTAAGGAGAAAGTCCGATTTGTATAGGCCGGTGGCCTATTGCGAACCAAGGCTAAATCGTATGTAAAATTGTATAAAAATGCATTAAATATGATAGGTAAATTCTTAATTTCACGAAATATATCAAGTATATCCTCAAAAACCTGTGCATTTTGGCGCAAGAGGGCGTTAAAGTTTCGTATACAATGTATTCAATATAGATAAATTATATATAGATTCTGACTAAATTATACATGATGAATCGAATGGTGTTGGTAAAAATTGTTTATCTTCAACAGTTTTCAAGTTAATGCTATTTATATTGAATTTTTTGTTTTACAAATTTATTTCGTGAACTAATTGCGATGCTCACTTGCACTGAATCCATTTCTTAAAATTTAAAATGTACCGTCAATCGAAAAATTAAAAATCAATATAAGCACATCATAGGTGAAATATGACTGAAAGTCACATGCTGAGTCATAGTGTAGGATAGAATCACTTAACATTAATAGTTTTCCAGATATTCCAATTCCAACATTTTTCAGATATGACTATCTTGTATTTATTCAATAAAGGCGATCCTAAACTTCATTATTCGATTCATCATAATCATCTCATTCATTTTTCATATATAATTTGCTCATATAACATTGTATTATTAATTTCAGGTTTTAACTTTACACAAATTATTAAGCTTTATATTTATTCATATTTGGCAATGTCATATACTGTCAAATAGACCGGGTTTGCCTTTCTACTTTCAGTTTCATATTTAATTTTGACTTCGGTTATTCCTGACCCAACTGCTCCCGGCCACTTTTCTCACCTTTACATGCTGCAATATATATAATTGCTCTGAGGTACCCTAAGGTACCTTCACTCATAGAGATTTTTTTTCTTGCCGTTCGCTACCTTATAATTTATTTCCGTCGAAATGGTTTATAAAAAAAAAGTTCCGTTTTTTGGAAAAAAATTTATTTATTAAAAACTGATTCGAAAATTATTATATTTTTAAACATTTAATGTTTTAATTTATAATTTGAATAATTAATAATCAATTTATATTAAAAACTCAGACATAGACTCAATATAAAGGGTTTATCAGAAATTAGGATAACATTCAAAATACAATCATTTTTTATCACAAAATATTTTTAATTCAAATTATTTGAAAGAATGTTTAAACTGATAATTGAAGTGATTTGAGTATAGGATAAACGGCTTTAATCTCTCTTTAATCAAAGGTTAAGAGAATTCTATTGAATAGAATTCTGTATTTTATTGAAATCCGCTTTATAGCGAAGGTTAGCCTTTCTTATGGCTTTTAGTTCGGTGTTTGCCATACGATATCTGAACGATGGATGACATATAAAGTTCTTCACCACTTGAATCGACCAAACAGTTCCGGTGACAGTCATTGAATAGTAATGTCTCAATACTTTCATTTTGAGTCGATAGGGCTCAAGGAATATATCGATGGCACCACTCATTCGCTTAAGACTTTCAACAAATTCTTCTGGTCTTTGAACCATAAGTCGTAAAAACTTATAATTAGTATCGATTAGAGTCTCTTCTTCGCCATTCTTTCCTTTTTTAGTAATGACCGGCAAATCAATGAAAAACACCTCATTTCTGATGATTGCGTCCAAAGAAATCCTGAATTTTAGTTCCAAATTAATTATATGACTAATTTCTCGGGTTTTGAAGAAGTGGTTTAAAGTAATGAAAGCACTGAAACCAAATTTAACGAGAGGTGTGTCCACTATTCGGTTGTTGTCGTCGAGAGCGTCAACACTGAACCACTTTTCGATCGATTCCTTGAAAAAGTCCATAACAAGAGTTCCGGCACTTTTGAGCGGCTCATCACTATTCCGGGCCCTTTCCAAGATATTGATTCTGTTAGCCATTTGGACCCTCCTCAATTTACGGTCCATATCTGACATAACGCAATCCATTGACGAAATGAGTGCTCCCTTTTTATTGCGTCGCTTGAAGAACAAGTGGTCCTGCCTTTCGAGCCACGCCCTGATCACTGTGTCGGCGGTATTACACCTGAGTTCCATTATTATTTGTCTTCTTTCCTTAATATCTATGGATTGGTCTAACTTTGGTTCGCGATATAAATATTTGTCTTCAAAGAAGTCATCCAATATCTGAGCCGCAAAACCAACGCAATTGTGTTCACTTTGTTTCGGTCTTTCTTTTTGTTTCAAAGCAAACAAATCACACAACTCTTCGGTTATAGTCCAGGAAAAGCCGAAATATCTCCTTTTGATGGGATCATCGATAACGAAGGGAGTCATATACCATGCGCTGACTCTTTTCATTTTTTCATCTGATGAATCGTTTTTAGAGTCAGATTTAAATAACTCTTTGAAACTACTGAACAGTTTATTGATAATGTTTTCCAGTAATTCGTGGACATCATTCGTTTCGGATCTTCCGCTCATGTATTTTGAGGTTTGAGCGAAAGTTCCACTGAGAAGTGTGGCCTCGGAGTCCATTCCAAAGCGATTGAGAAGATAATCGATATCTCTTTTGTAATCCGTATAACGACTTATTGCGGATTCAATATATTCCTCGAATCCTAAAAAATATACAGAAATTTAATAAAAAATTAAAGGAATGCAAGAATGGGTCAGACCTTCGACTCTTAATTTTTCATTTGGATTCGCTGATTCGCGGATATCAACCATTTTGTTGGAGTGCAACCCTAGGCTCAGGCGATCGCATTGTCTGTACAACTGTCCTAATATACGACGAGAAAGAGTCGTTCGTTTCAGAGCAAACTTTTCCATGAAATCGGGGTAAAGGAACGGCCGTTCGCTCCTAAACAAAGATTTAATCAATTTATAAATACTAATCAAGATAAGATTAAAAGAGTTACCACTCGAGTGTCTCTTTTTTTCCAGTTTTGGCGAAGTCAAGAGCCACTGAATACTTCTTCGCTAAAGACATACAAACTTCAGAGAAGATGCCCTCTTTTTCGAAGTCAGCTCTGGCCAAATGAGCGCTCGCCAGAAGACCCACATTATTGCCGACAATATAATCGCAATCTTAAAGAATAATTAATTGTTAATTAAAGTAAGAAATGTGTCATAAAAATAAAATTACAGAAATCGATGATATCCTCAATATTCGCGTCTCTGTTCAACAATTCTGTCTCCGAATCCGGGAAATCCATGGGTTCCCTATTATTGCCCTCAAAAATCAGAGGTGAGTTCCAAATGACCGCATATTCATCTCCATCGAGATCACTGCCGGCCATTTCATTAGGGTGGGGGCGCTTTCCCTTCTGGGGAAATACAATGCAATCCTTAATGTGATGCAATTGTTTGACATCAACAGCTGTCAGTTTGCGAACATCACCAGGGTGCATACACGGAAACTTTGTCACCATAATCTCCCCGCTAAGAATCTGTGTGTTGTCTTCTCCCAAAAGTGGCATATTGTCCTCGTCCAATTTAGACAACTGGACAAATACCTGTCCGTATTCAAGAGTTCCAGTTTCGTCCATAACTCCGAACACATTCCTTCCCATATCCATCGGAAGTTTAATCCTTCCCTTAATCTTCAATTCAACAATTCTATGATTTACCACAGAATCGATTATTTGACGAAATATTGGTTCCGAAAGGAACGGGAATTCCGACTTCAAAAGTCTTCGATATGGAATTCCGAGCGTTGAAGAGCTCTGCAGTAATTGAATGGCAGAACACTCGCAGATCATTGAATTGGACAACAATTTGAGATCTTTGAGAAGCATTTGTAGAAATACTTTGTCACTGATTCCCAACTGATCCAAAATTGTGATCAGCGGTCGATTAAGATATAGAGGTCGGGGGGCAGACATCTTAATTATTCCCAATTTATCCGAAAGGGAATCATATTTGACCATGCTCTCACGGAAAATGATCTTTTTATCGCCTTTTAGTGTTGGGTCGAGGACTAGCATTCCTTTACAGCCCCCGAAACGTATTTGCATTGCAGAGGGTCTGTGTTTGCACTCCATTTTGAGTTCGTCATAAACCCTTTGCATAACATCTTCAGACACTCTTCCGATACCATCACTGAAATTATATGTTTTGTCTTCAATTTTCAGTTCAATATCTGGTTCGACATCAGTTTGAATTTTGGGGACAATTATGTGAGTCATAACCTGAGAAAAGGCGAGTCCGAGTCGGGCCACATATTTGGGAACATTTGAAGGATTTTTTGAATATTTGGAGAGATCGCCCATCATTTCCCGGATCTTATTAGCAGTTCTCCCCTTTGGATCCTTCGCGTAAAGTATTAAACCGGTATCTCTCAGCTGAGAGGAGGAACTGCCTAAGAATTCGTATAATCTGCTGCCAATCATAATGCCCTCCACTAAAGGCTTTTTAATCATTTTCTGAAGAATAGAATTCTTCTCGAGTCTCAAATTTCCGACAGAATACTGAAGACTTAGTAAATTATCCTCTCTTATTGATAAACGAATAGTATGGTCCGGATCGGATTCGTCGATAAACCGACTCTTGAGTGTAGGCTGAGGGGGCAGCATAATGAGACGGGTCGGCGTCAGTACACACTTTCGTATATACACAATATTTATGCCATTCGTTTGAAGACTGAGTTTTTCTGTTTTACATTTTTCATTCCGTTCTTTGAATTCTTCAAAGATTTGATCCAAAGCATTGATGACACAGAATATGGCGCTCCGATCGTTCAATGAAAACAACTCAAAAAGAGTTTCTTCCGTTGCTTTGAAGTCTTGCTTCGAGTATTCAATTATTTTTTGGATGAAGAGATCGATTTGTTGTTTGAAAATCAATTCATTTAACGGCAAAAAGTTTAACGAAAAGAATGCATTTAAAGCATATTCGACATCAAAAGCATTTATTTGTTTGAACTCTTCGTTCAGTTTTTGATGAGTTCTCATCTCTTTGTTAAAAGTCATCGAAAATTTGTTTATTATTTCTTTCAATGACTCAATGGGAGGACATTCATGTGTTTCGATATATCCGAAGTAAATCGGAATAAGAGTAAAGCGTTTGATAAGAATAAGAAGTCTGAAGGGATCCCATAAATCGCGCCCATTTTCCTTAGCCTTATTCACGTCTTGAATAAGAGGTATTTCAAGCATAAGAACATTGGATTTTCCGATCACTTCTTTTTCACAATCGCCGAATGTGTTGACTCTGACATAGACGGCATCGCTTTGTATCTCATAGGTATGGATCCCGTGTTTCTCTTCCAGTGTTCGGAAAGGTTTTGCGTTACTTTTTCTATTCCTATGTCTTTTTTCCCGCATTCGGTCGTATTCGAGCCTTTCATTCGGATCCATATCATCGATGGCAACCTTAAACAGTAGGGGCGGACTGTTTAGTGACAGATATACTCTCATCGAATGGTTGTTCGGATTCAGGTTATATGTGACCGAATTTATTGATTTGAAATTATATTCGAGTTTATATCGAATATTTTTTATGCCCTTTTTGTGGGAACCGCCACTCGTGAGGCGAAAGTAAACGTCCAGACATTTCATATCAAGTTTAAAGTCACAGCAGATGTCGTCTTTGGCCACTTTTAAACTCGACATTTCGGCATAAGAAGTGTAATATTCGTTAAAATTAGTCAAATCGATAAGAGTTCCGAAACTAAACGAATTGATTCGATTTATTTCAATCCGAGGACTGATCTTAGGATTTGCCGCCAATGCCTTAAACCATTCAAATGCGCGATCAGTAATCGCGAACCGAGTGTTCGACAACAGTTCATCGGAACAGATCTTCGACAATACCTTCTTTTTGAGAGTTTGTGAATTTTTGTACAAATGGATGGTTGCGTTCATCCGATATAAACCCTTTTCTTCGTAATAGTTTCGAAGATTTGGATTTTTGTCTTCAAATGTGATTTCTTTGATTTCTTCAATCGGTTGGATCTCTTCCTCTAATATTTTATTCAAATGACGTTTGAATTGATTTTTAATTGTTTTAAATAAATCGATTGGTTCTTCATTTTGTCTTTTATTCTTCTGGTTATTAGTGGTCGGAGTCAATAGTTTTTTGTTTTGTTGTGAACACAAAACTGTTATCTCAATTGAAACACTTTTTGAC